>SKCR01000003.1:0-79037 GCA_019454045.1 Zanthoxylum bungeanum
AAATTCAAAACACACCATTTTAAACTTTGTTAATTTCCACATCCATTTGAAAAATATGTTCAATAAAATAGTATTACTCATTTTTTAGACTATGGAGGATAAAAAAAAAAAAAAAAAAAAGACACGACGTTGTTTTGGAGTCCACGCAGGTCAAAGCTCCTCCACTCACAAGTTGGGCGGGCACAAGCAATTAAGTGCTTAAAAATTCTTTATTTTTTCTCTTATAGTGATATTATTTAATAAAATATATTATATAATTCAATCTTAATTATTTTTATTTTTTTGTGTACGTCATATATCAATATATCAGTAGAAGATAACACTATGAGAGAAAAAACAATAGAATGATTATTGTCTTAAAAAATTAAATAAATAAAAATTAGAAAACAAAAATACTTAGGATTTAAGATT
The DNA here is from genome assembly GCA_019454045.1 of Zanthoxylum bungeanum. Classification (NCBI taxonomy): domain Eukaryota; kingdom Viridiplantae; phylum Streptophyta; class Magnoliopsida; order Sapindales; family Rutaceae; genus Zanthoxylum; species Zanthoxylum bungeanum. The sequence goes on from SKCR01000003.1 coordinate 412, forward strand.
TGTTGACAATTTTAAGAGACTTTGTTGGCAAATCATGTATTAATAGGTTATTTATAAAAATTTTAAAAAAATTCATAGGCCCAACAGCAGCGTGAATATAGATTTCTCTTTAATCTCACTTATACCTATTGGGATTAATCCCAAAATCACATAAGGGTTTTCTTTTATAATTTCATAAACATCTTTACCATTTGATGATATTTTAGTAATTATAAAATATGACTCGCTTACTATCTCGATATGTTTCTAAAATATAATGACCGTTTGATAAAAAACATTCACATATCAAATAGTTGTCTTTATCATTAAAACAAAAAAGCACAATCTTTAATGTTTATTTTATATCAATCTTTATCCAATATCGGTAATGATATGCATATTTACCCTTAATGGTAGTGCGTTAGTTGACGATGTTCAAATAAGACTTTACAGCTGATTCCACCATTGAGACGAAATTTATAACGGCTTCGAAAGCTACTAAAGAAGCTGTTTGGATAAAAAAAAATTGATCACATAACTTGCTAGCGTCGCGACATGTATTCTTATGCGGCGCAACGCTGCCCTCTCGACGTTGAGCGTCACGACGCTCAAGCATGTGAGACACGACGTGCCAGGACCTGATGCTCTCGCATTTTGCTCATTGCAACACATGCACAACATACGTCGCAACGCCCGCGAACGTTGAAACTTCATTTTCTACCTTTACTTTTTATTCAGTAACGAACTTAACAAATTCAATTCTATAATAAATGCTAATCGAGCACAAAAATAATTTGGATAGTTTGATTGATGACAGCAGTTTTGGCGGAAAATTTCGGAAAACGTATAAATAGCAGAACAGCGAACGTGTAAAGTTCTGTTGGGACAAAGAAAGGGGCAAATTTGCGCGCGTGGACCGCGTGGTTCTGTTATTTTGATTGGTCTCAAATGTCACGACGTATCATTTATCACCTCTGGTTTTACTTCTAATTTGGCTTTTCCTTTTGTTTTGTTTTTATATTTTCATAATCTTGATTCTGAAAAACAATATAAAATTTTCAAAGCTAACTTTGTCATATTCACCACCTTCACACACACAAGAAAAGAGAGTCTCCTCTTTATTGGTGTTTAAAGATTGGCTTTTTGTTTATGGCTCGGCTTTGATCTCAGTCTTAGATTCACAAACTATAAAGTTGTTGTACGTTGTTGCTTGACATCATATGCGTCTTATATATTTAATCCTCTGCTTATAATCATTTTATTATCAATGCTACATTATATTCCTTCTTTTTCTTTTTCTTGTTGTTGTTCTTCTTCTGCTTTCTCCATCAAAATAAAGGGCCACTAAAAGGTCTGAATTTTTTTTTTTTTTTTTTTTTGTTTTCAATATGGGCTCCTTCGGTTTTGAAGGACAAAATTGCTCCTTGATTCAAACCAAGGTTCTTAATTATGGAGAAAATGAAACCAAAATCTATTTCATCGATTATAATGGAGGATTTGCATTGTTTTGTTTGATAACATTTTTTTTTTGATAATGTAATTAGAGCTTTCTTTTCATTGATCATAATTAAGAGACCCTTGAATGCTTTGTGGGGTTTGTTTATTTTTTCATGTTTTGGATGAGTAACTGTAGCTGGTTTCGTTGATGGTGAGGTGGTTGTTTTTTGTGAACAGGTCAATAATTTGGACCTGAAGAGCCTAGAGATCAAAGCAAAGAAGTTTAAACAGATTGCACAGTTTTGGCCTTTGGTGAAAATCAATGACCTCATGGGATGAAAGAAGCAATTTTTGATCTGGGTTTTTTTCTGGGAAGGAGAATAAATAGTTTTGATTTTTGAGCTATTGATTAGAAATAGCTCAGTGTGTGTGTGTTTGATAACTTAATCCCATGGAGGAAGCACAGGGTGGACAGCTGCCTAATGTGCCTAAGAAAAAGATGACTAAACAGTTAACTGGTAAACGTGATGATACCTCATTGCATTCTGCTGCAAGAGCTGGAAACCTTGCTGAGATGAAAGCAATTCTAACTGGTACTGAAGATGTTAAATTGAAAGAACTGTTGCCGAAACAAAACCAATCTGGTGAAACAGTTCTGTATGTTGCTGCTGAGTATGGTCATGTGGATTTGGTCGCGGAGATGATCAAGTGCTATGATCTTGCTGATGCTGGTATCAAAGCTAGAAATGGCTTCGATGCATTCCACATTGCTGCCAAAGAAGGACATTTGGGTATTTCTCGAAACAAGAATCTTATTTTGCTAAATTGTGTGGTATTAACTTTTTGATGATTATTAATGTGAGTTGTGTGTTTGTATTGTTTTAGAGGTATTGAAAGTACTATTGGAGGTGTATCCAGAATTGTCTATGACAGTAGATTTAACAAACACCACAGCTTTGCATACGGCTGCAATGCAAGGGCATGTAGAGGTATTAAAATTTTTGTTAGAAGCAGAAAGTAGCCTAATAACAATAGCTAGAAGTAATGGAAAAACAGCCCTGCATTCCGGGGCACGAAATGGGCATTTGGAGGTCTTGAAGGCACTTTTGGCAGCAGATTCTGTGATTGCAATACGAACTGATAAAAAGGGTCAAACGGCACTCCACATGGCGGTGAAGGGACAAAATATTGAGGTGGTACAGGAGCTGATTAAGGCAGAGCCTGCATCCGTAAACATGGTTGATACCAAAGGAAATTCGCCATTGCATATAGCAACGCGCAAGGGGAGAGAACAGGTAATTCAATGCTCCTTATACGTTGATTGATTTGAATATTTATGATTCTTGATTTTTCCATTTCCCAAGCTACATAGGACACAACTGATCACTCTGGAAACATCATTGTACACCTACAGAGAAATAAAATCTTGAGAGTTAAGTGCAGTAGTCTGTTGGCAATTTAATAAATTATATCATAGAGATTTCGAAAATTTAACGTATCAGGTTAATGATTATCAAATTAATGTTTATTTATAATGCCTAATATTTGAATTTATGAACATGACATAAGGATCCAATTATGTTTTAAACTGATGTTACTCTTGCTGATTAGAATTATATGTAAATAAATGCCTTTCCATATTGGTTTTGGATTTGATCTGCCAGTAGACTTCTAAACAAAATCCTTGCATATCTTGCAACTTGATATTATTTAAGTCGGCTATTGTAATAATTAGACCACATTATTTGAAGCTTTTAAAATCATCTGGATATCAATAGCTTAAAGGTAAAAGATGTTCACAGATTAGGCTCCAGTTAATTTGGTAATCATTAGCTCTGTTTAAAATAACATACATATATGCATCTAATTTTCATTTGGAAAGATTAAATTACAGAAAATCTCGTGGTTGTCATTGAATACAAAAGGAGGTGGTAGATGTATATCGGCAACACTTAAAATACTGTTGCTGGATTGCAAATGCAGCAACTTTTGAGTTATAAATCTTCTGAAATTTATGAGTTTACAAGTCATCCTATTGGTTCTTTTTGAGGGATTATTATTTATTGTTCATTGCAGCCTGAACATTATTTGATGTCAAAACTGCTGAAAGGTAATTATACTTCTTCCATAAAAGAAGTCAAATGAGAGGTAAAACTGACAGTGTCTGTTCTGGTTGTGCAGATTGTTAGGTTGCTACTGGCAAACCGGGAAACTAACTTAAACGGAGTTAACAGGACTGGAGAAACTGCTCTTGACACGGCTGAGAAAACAGGGCATGGAAACCTTGCAGCCCTCCTGCGAGAACATGGGGTTGAAAGTGCCAGGAACAAGAAACCTCAGAAGAACCCAGCTCGCGAGTTGAAACAAACTGTAAGTGACATAAAGCACGAAGTGCACTACCAACTAGAGCACACACGCCAAACAAGAAGACGTGTGCACGGAATTGCAAAACGTCTCCACAAAATGCATGCTGAAGGTCTGAACAATGCAATTAACTCCACAACTGTTGTTGCCGTCCTTATAGCTACAATTGCATTTGCAGCCATTTTCCAAATCCCTGGCCAGTTTGTTGATAAACCAGAACAAGCTGTTGATGGCGTCACTCTTGGGGAAGCACATGTTTCTCATAAACCTGCATTTATAATATTTTTCATCTTTGATTCTATAGCCCTCTTCATTTCTCTGGCGGTTGTTGTCGTGCAAACTTCAGTTGTGGTCATAGAAAGCAAGGCGAAGAGGCAATTGATGGCAGTTATTAACAAGTTGATGTGGCTAGCTTGTGTGCTTATTTCAGTAGCATATTTGGCAATGTCATTCATCGTGGTGGGCAAGCGTGAGAAGTGGATGGCTGTCTGTGTTACAATCGTAGGAGCTGTTATAATGGCTGCTACTTTGGGGACTATGATTTACTGGGTAATTAGGCACCGGATTGAGGACTCAAATATGAGAAGCATACGAAAATCGTCAATGGGAAGCAGGTCTAAGTCCTTGTCGATAACAGTTATGTCAGATACTGAGGTCCTAAACAATGACTATAAGAAATTGTATGCAATTTAAGATTTCCTTCTCCTGATCCTTTTTATACATACGAAGTAACAGATCTTCTATTTTCTTACAAAATAAGTTGACTGCGAAATGTATATTTCCTTCAGATTTGTTCACTGTTTTTGACTTTGTAACTTATGCCATGATAGTTAATGTGAATGAATCTGAATTGCCAATGATCTCCAGATCAGTTCAGTTTGATTTCTTCTAAAAAGCATATGAAATGAGACCAAAACATTGATTTTGGCGTAAAGATAAACGCCTCATAAATACTCTCCAAGCCAAGACCTCAATCCAATGAATAGCTTACGATTTTTCCCCTATGGCAACAAAAACTGCTACAAGTTACCATTAGAAATTGTTCCTAAAAAGTTTTTAATTCGAGCTGGTTTCTTCTATGGTAACTATGATGGACTATCTAGGCCCCCAAGTTTCAAATTGGAGATTGATGGCAATTTATGTGCAAATGTGACAACTTCTACGATCCAAGAAGAGCCTGTGTACCATGAAGTGATTTACAGGATGGTACAAAAACAGACAAAGGTTTGTTTAGTGCAGATTAGTGATAACGATGTTCCTTTTATTTCTTCACTGCAAGCTACATATATTCCTGAACAAGTGTTTGGGTCAGGTCATTGGTGGAGAACAAAACTTTTTTGTACTTCCACAGCAGGAGCAGGATCAACTATGGCGCAAAGTCGCAAACAGAACATTTGAGTAAGTGTTTGGGTCATTGGTCGTATTTTTTTTAATGTATTGGAATTTGTGTTTTTGTCTTTCAGATCTGTTCGAATATTAATTATGTGTTGATATCTGTATGCTTTATTGTTATACAGACGATAAAACATCCGCATGATCCGTACGTAAGCGAGCCTGTATATAGATAACTTCAAGGTCAAAGTGTATTTGCACTTAGATTGAATGCATGAAGAAGCTGGCCAAAAGGTTCTGGTAGCACTAAAGACTATGCACATAGGTTGTCCCTTTGAATTTTTTTGTCTTCAAATCCGTTAAGTCCAATCCAAGTCAACTCTTCCACCATGATATGGCAGGTCATCAAACTCTACGAAAATCATTTTGACATTACCAATTTTGCATGACCTTATATATACCAGGCATGCAATAAACGTTGCCACAGCCTCGAGCAATTCTATCAAATTTTTCTCAGGAAATGGAGCCCTGGAAGAAATTGTTTCAAATGTTGTTAATTCTATCTGCAACACTCTTCCATGGATCTTCAAATCATCGCGGTAAGACTTATTTCTTTTTTCAAATTTTCAGTTCTTTCAAATCACCAAACACCGGAAACAAAATAATTCTCTAGATACGGCGACAGTGAGTTGTTCATCGACTGTGGGGCATTAAGTGAAACAACAAGAACCTTTAATGGCAAAACCAGTTCTTGGTATAGTGATAAAGACTTCATAGATACTGGGAAAAATTTTGTCCTCACTCCAAGTGAAGACTTCAATCCAATGAATAGCTTAAGATTTTTCCCCAATGATAACAAGAGCTGCTACAATTTGCCATTAAAACCTGTTAATGGAAAGTTTCTATTTAGAGCCGGATTCTTCTATGGTAACTATGATGGGCTATCTAGTCCTCCGAGTTTCAGATTGGAGATTGATGGCAATTTATGGGCAAATGTGACTACTTCTATGAGCCAAGACGAGCCAGTGTACCATGAATTGATTTACAAAACAAAACATAAAAAATTACTACTGTGTGTTTTGAGCGTGTGGATGATGGTTTTCGTCCGAGATCCATAATCGAGAATTTGTAATATGGGGGCACTAGTGATCCTGCAAAATAAAGTTAAAGTAATATGGGGGCACTAGACTTTGTTTGTTGTTGAATTCGAAGTGAAAAGACAATTTTACCCTTAGCCCAAATTTGGCTCATACAGAGTGTACTAGCGATAATGAGGTTACTTTTATTTCTTTGCTACAAGCAACATATATTCCTGAAGAAATGTACAGACTGATGCAAAACAAAACTGCTTTGTATCTCCACAGCAGGATCAACTATGGCACCAACAAAACTGTTGAGTAAGACCCTTTTTATTTTGGAGCTGCCCAATCATTCTCTGCAAAATGGTAAAATAGATAGACCACGCAATTTTTAAAAAATTTAAAATTAAAATTGTGGGATTCGCTAAAGTTTTCGGTCCAGCAACAGCCTATCTATCATTTATGTTGAGCTGATGGGGCTGCCCCACGGAAATATTTCTCTTCTTCTAGGTATCATATGGCAGTAACGATTGTGGTTTCCTACTTTTACGATGGAATGTTTTGCTTACTATGTTTTTTTTTTTGTATTTATGAGAATACTAATTACAGAATTGAAGAATCCGGACCTGTGGAAGAGTGCTGTAACAGAATTTGGAAGCCTCAGGAAATTCCTGAATATCTCAAATTATGCGGTGATCCAATTCCTGATGGCTATTCACCACTGGAAAACAATCTCAGATTCCATATATTTATCGGTCAATTTTTCATCACAAACAGAAGTAGTAGCATACTTTGTACTCTACTTTATGGATCCAATAATTCGGTTTTCTGGAGATGAGATTTGCGAGGTTGAAATTTACATAGACAGCCAAAAATTGAATCCCCTAGACACAGAGGTTCCTAACTGGGACACTTATGGGAGTCTGAACAATGTCGTGTCATTGTATCCTGTCCGGGTTTTCGGTTCAGCAAATGTAACAATCTCCCCTGCAAATGGCACCCCTACTAAATGCCATGGAAGTTTTTCAAGTGATTGATATGGTTGATTCGTCAAACGGAGGACACCTGCTGCTGGGCTTTTCACTAGCAATGTGTGTAACTTTACTTCATTTGCTTGGTACTTTTGTTCTTTAATTTCTGATCTACTAGGTCTTCATAAGAAAGCATGTCAAACTGGCTTTCAAGTCTCAGGTATTTTCTTGCGTATACGTCCTTTTTCGTTGATCATTGTCATCAATCTGACAAAGATCTAACTGCTAATAAGTAGCCAAGAATTTTTTTTTCCTTTTTGCAAACTTAAGATTGTAATAAATTACCCCAATATTTTCGTCCAAGTGATGTGTTGACATACGAGTCAAATAAGCAAGAACAGAAACACCTAACCAACATTAGCAAATAGAAAAACCAATAAATCAGTAGCTTCATCAAGTCGCTGCAGTAATAAATTTACTGCAGCCCCACTAATAGGTCACGTGGCAGCACGTTAAAAAAATTATTTTTTTTTACTTATGCCCCATGTAAATCGCAACCGTTGGATAGCGACTCAAAAGTCGCGATTGTGTCACATGATATTGGAGACGTTGCAATAAATTTATTATTACAACGCCCCCAAATCCTATCAAGTCGTGTTAAAAAAAAAATAGTGTCCTAAAAGATTAATTTCCGCTTCTAAAGAAAGATTTTCCAGTGCATAAAGGCAGAAATAAAATGGATTCACTAGCAGGATACAAAGATTCACTTCCGAGCACAATAATTTAGAGTAACAGCAAATAATAAACAACAGATCTATAGCACCAATGACCAGTGTGATGAATAGTTAGTACACGTGAACATTAATGTGACTGATGCAAAGAAATATAACGAATTGATCTCTAGGATACAATTACAGTAGAATTCTATTTAGTTATATTGTTGGGACCAACTTAATTTTATTTCTAAAGAGAGATTATAATTAAATATAGGTTTAGTAATAAAAAAAATATAATTTTACTTAGTTTTCTTTTGTTCAACTGATATAAAACAAAGCATACACTATCAAATTTAAGATATAAATATTGACAAATGAGATAGACATAATTCAATTATTTTGTATGAACTCTAAAAATATTTTGACTTTAACAAGAAGGTGTACATACTAATGAGTTATTACAAACTCACAAATCCAAAGATATTGTATCAACTCTAAAAATTAAATCATTGTACCAAACAACTTTAGATATATATTATATTTCATCTTAAACCTTTAATATAACATAGCATATATTTTTTTGTAATATGCAAATAATTATTATCATTGATTTAAAATCCGGTTGACCTGTGGACCGGTCCTTTGACCGGTCTGGGTAACCCCCTTAGGCCTTAACCCGTCTTTCCAAGACCCGGCGATCCTACCTGTCTGACCGTGACCCGGTCGAACCGGTCACGGGTCAATCGGGTTTTTCACTTTTTTAATTTTTTTAATCATTAATTTTGACTTTTTTTATATTTTCGTAAAAAATAATAAAAATATAGTTAAAACACTGAACCCGGGTCGACCTCCAATTCAATCCCGATCAGACCTCTCACCATTGACCCTCTCGCCAGACCAAATCGATGTACCGGTCCGAATTTTAAAACACTAATTATTATTCTATTGAGGTAAGTTTTTTAAGTAGGGATAAAAAAATTTATAAGAGTTTATTTCTATTTATAACATGCCCAAGTTGGGACTAAATTTATTTTATTATTAAATAGAGGTTATTCCTATATAGAATATTACTAAATTCCAAGTAAGTGGCATGTGAGGTATCATCGTTTGATAATTGGGATATATTATCATATTACTAATAAAAATAATGGCAAGTGCAATCCCAGCAATAAATCTATCAGATTCCATTAATTTATCAGTCAATCTCCCTCTTGAAGGGACTGTAGAAGCTTACTTTGTGCTATACTTTATGGATCCAAAAAATTTGATGCAGTGGAAGTTCCTGAATGGGCAGAGTATAAAGATGTGCATAATATGGCGTCACCACAGTTTCAAAACTGGATCGGACCAGTCGGTACAACCGGACGTGAGTCTGGTCCAGAAAAAATTTCTGCGAAAATCAGCAAACCTGACCGTTTTAATTTTTTACTTTTAAAACAAAAAAAAAATAATAAATTTGATATGTTTTATAATTTTAATTAAATAAAACTACTAATGACATCAGCCAATTCCACCGGTTTTTTCGGAACGGTTCAACCAGTCAAACATTTTAGATCACTAGTTCACTCACCGGTCCGGTTCTGAAAATGTGTCACTATATCCAGTTCAGGTTTCTGGTTCTGCAAATGGCTCTACAATGGGACCATTGCTAAATGCCATGTAAGTTTTCTATGCAATTGACGCAAGTCCGAATATAGAGGAGGAAATGTCTGTTGGGCCTCTAACTAGCATTGTGGGTTATTTTACTTCATTTGCTTCTAATCCATGTCAATTGTCAGATTAATATTTTATCATAAATGCCCACTATGTTTTATTAGTAATTCTTTTTTAAAAAGTTAGGGATGGTCAAAGCTCTAATTAATAATTATAATGGTCTGTCTATCTAACCTTCCATATAGCATTTTCGGGGGGAAAACCGCTCCATATAGCATCAGCATTGCAATGATAAACTACTAATTGAGGAAAACAAATAACATACATTTGGTATAACCTGAGACATTATTGCTTTACATTTCACTAAAAAAAAAAAAAAAAAAGATGCAAGAAGCTAAATGGGGCCAATTTGGTAAATTCAAGTAAACATTAATGCTGCAAAGCGTATTACATTCTAATCAATGAGTTCCATAAGGGAACCTTTACATTGTAAATTCAAAAAAACGAACTTGTTAATGTTGAGGTAAAGCTGGTCTCTTTTCCAACATCTCATAATGAAGGACAAAATTATCCTGCAACAAAAATTTATTACTTTTAACATTCAGGTGGCCGAATTTGAGGTGACTAGCAAACACCCATCAAAGAAAAACGAAATAAGTAAATAACAAGTTGTTCAAACCTTGCGGATTGTTTCAAATGTGTTCGGATCGAAACAGTGATATGATCCTCTCTCGTATGTGTTTGTTTTAACTAGTGGCTCCACATTTGGGACTCCGATGAACCACAACCGATGTTCTTTGTGATAAAACCAACCTCTGTTGTAACTGCCAAGAACACATATTGCACATATCTAAGTAGAATTCCAACCTCAACAGTACAAATTGCAGAGGAAGAAAAATTCCAAAACCCTAACTACCAAAAAGGAAAACAAAGACCATATACACATATATATTGGCTAAGAGAGCATACAGTTCATTTGCAGCATGTAATTGGGCTTCGTCTTTGGGCATGCTGCAAAGAGAGGAAACCCCATTATTGCTCAGGGAAAAAAAAGTCTTGAAAGGTGTAGCTCAGCTATACAACAAAACCAAAATAAATAAAAAATAAGCACCTGTAGAATATATAAAATAATGTCTCCATTGTGAACTTCGAAAAGTAACCTTGCTGCAGCCACCCAAAAAATGATCAAAGTGAGAAAAATATGGTAAATCCCTCAGAAACACTGAAAAAGAAATAACAAAGGGCATCTCACATGTAGAGCAGGTGGTTGTTTAGCATAATAACATTGTGGCACAGTGAACTCTGGGTCACCCTTTGCTGGTTCATCAGACCATGGCGAATTGAAAGTTTTGTGTAGATTTTCTGTTGAGTTCAAGTTCAACCCAAGTGTCGTAAGATCAATCCCAAGAGCAAGTGATGTGAGATCAGGATCACTCATCTTTATTACGCTTAACAAGCCAAGCAAGCCAAATGGGTCAGGAGTAGAATGCGCTGCCTGTATGGATTTCATATCCTGATTTCTAAATGATTGATTGACTGCAGACATCTGTTGAAGGCGAAATTGGGATGGGTTTTGATGTTGATACTGGACAAGCTGATCGTATGAGCCCATGCCCGAAACCAGATTTTGAGAATTTAAAGGTCTCAGTCCAATGCCGGGTGGTCCACTGGTCTGAACTAGAGATGGAATGGATTAATAGAGAACAAACATAAAAAGGAAGGGAAAAAGAGAGAGGAGCACAAAACAATGTTTATGAGAGCACTATGCATTATGACTTATGAGTAGTGAAACCAATCACTTAAGATTATGAATTTATCTCACTTCCAATTCCCACTATAAATGCATATTATTATCAACATTCTCCAACATATTTATGCTTTCAAGTTCTGTTTCAGGAAAACGGATTAAAAAGAAAAGCACTCTTTTGAACTCTCATAACCCAACCATGTAACAAATAAACAGATTGCAGCAACAGACTACCATACCTGTGAGTGATAGGCAGAATGTGAAGATGGGAACATATCTGAGCCATGCAGATGGAGAAGATCCTGGTTGTTAACAGATGAGTAGGTGACACCACTACTACTGACTGATGGTGCATGTTGCTGTTGCTGTTGCTGCTGAGTGCGATGAGATGCATAAGTTCCACCTAGATTGAACCCTGCAGATCTCCCCATCTGTGTTGCAGATGATAATGACGACGACAATAATAATAAGAGAAGAGAAAAGAAAGAGTTGCTCAATCTGATAAATAGTAAAACTTACAGAGAAGTGCTGAGATTGCATCATTGACATGGTATTCTCATGAAGTTGTTCTTTCTGGTGCAAATCCATACCATAATCAGCATTGCCACCTGGATAAGATCTAACAGTACAGTCAACTCACAGTTCTAGTGTAACTGATCAGTGTCATAACTTCCAGACATTAGTGCTCCAAAAATAAATGCTAACTATCAAGGCATTGAGCGTGCAAAAGATAAATTCACAACCAAATCATCAGAGGACCGCTAACATGTAAAAAAGATGCATGACACATGCTGAAACTGTGCACACAATATTAGAAGTTTCTTTTCATTCACATCCACTGAGTCACTGACCACATGAGAAAGCTGAATAATATGATGATTAATAAAATGTCATATCCATCGTCTAATTGTCCCCTATTTTAAGAGATGGAGACACATCAATTAGCATCAGTGTACCATCAGGCTAGGGGACTAGAGACTGTTTTTAATCAAGTTTCCACCAAAAAAAAAAAACAACACAAGTTACGCAGCTGACTATAAACGAATTATTTCACTGGCCAGGTCAAAATAACATCTATGCACCTTTATATCCCGGCAAAGCTGGAAAATCTTCATTTTGGATGCTGAACTCTTGGTTTTGTTGAACAATAGGGCTAACTCCAAGACCTTGTTTTCGTAGAGAACCTGTAACATTCACTTCAAATTATCTCCAGCAGCAGAAAGGAAAAAAACAATCTGAAATCAAAGTGCAAGAGCTTTCTTTAATTACCCAATTGTCCTTGAGGCCCACCAGCTGAACTAGGACGACTAGTCAACTGAGGGAAATCGTTGTTTATGTCAAAAGGGGAACTGTCACTATTGACATCGTTCAACATTCCCATAGAGCTGAGATTGTTCACATGACTTTGGGAAAGCAGACCACCAGCGTTAGGATAAGAGTTTCCTAACATAGAAATTACCTGTGGAGATCCTGGATAAAGAATATATCATTCACACAATCAAACATGGCTAAACTAGTAATTATGCATTGGAGATCATAAATAATAAAATATTACGATAAAAAAGCAGCAAACAAACAATAAATATGTATTTACAACTAGCTACCAAGACAAAATAATAATAAACTCTACTGCACCCAGCCAAATCCTTCAAGTGGTGGGAATCTTACAAGAAAGCCAGCAAAAGAACTCTAATTTTTTCCAAACAAGCAACAACAAAATTTAGAAAACATATCAGGTTGGACTAGTTGATTTCTTAGTATTTCTTACTTTCAAAGGTAATAATACCAACCCGATGCAGCCATCCAGCACAAATTCAGACAGATCAGTCACTCACAACATATTAAATGACACAAGCCAGCACTAAAATAGTACATTTACTCCCAGTCTTACTCAACAAATATGAATCAAAATTTCAAGGTAATATACCTTGAGGAAGTACACCACTCATCAATCTATTTTGTCCTTGCACGTTTAGACTTCCAGATCCACTATTTGCAGTTAGATTTAAACGAGATGCAAGACCACCAGGCACAGATAACCCTCCACCAGAGCTTATGTTCCTTCCAATGCTGCCTCCACCAACCATGTTTCCCATTGAACTTGTTATCCGAGGACCTACATTTCCCAAAATTGGGGACACTCCCCCCATTCCTTGAACAACATTACGGTTACCAATTGCTGCAGAGGTTGGAAGAATCCCAGGAATAGATCCGCCAACTCCATTTGCGTTACTACTAAATCCAGGGTTTCCAACTACATTTATACCTCTGTTTGTGACTCCTGAATGTCCATGGGAGCTTCCGTGAGTTAACTGCAAAATGAAGTTGAAAGAAAATTAAGCACAAGCCACAAACACAAAACTATACCAGGCACGCACACAGCGGAAAAATAGATCGCAGACAGTAATCTTCATTGTTGCCAAACATAACAAGTTACACCCACCATTAGCGTATAAACCACCAGTACCTGAGAGAGAGCAACAGGAAGGTTATTTGATGCAAATCTACCACTAGAAAGGCTTCCAGTAGGTTGTTGAACACCAACAGTTGGCACGTTATTTATTGTCGAGTTTCTTGATGAAAGTGTACCCTGCATAGGGGCAACATTGAAGCTCCCATGAATATTATGAAGCCCTTGAATAGTTCCTGCAAAAGAAATCTTTCGATTAAAATAGTCTCGAAATAACACAAGTTGGGGGAATGCCAACAAAAACTACCTTACCGTTATGATGGAAACCAGGAGAAGCAGCACCAGACTGTCCAGAGAAAGAAGTGGCAAAAGATCGCCCAGTGCCATCTGGAATATTTGAAGCCGACCCGTTGAGAGAAGATTGCTGTTGAAAACGTCACAATTTACTAAAGAAACAGATAAAACTAAAAACATGACTATATATGTATCACCAAAAAATCAAATTATAAAAATTTAGACCACAAGAATTGACCAGAAAAAGTAAGACTGCAAATTATTCATAACAACAGATGCATCCCTTACAAAGTAGCAGAAAAAAATTTCATGAGCGCAGAAGTAAATACTTGTAACTCATTCATAAATGCAACAATGCAAAATTGATTAGATATTCAACAGAATCAAAAGAACTAAGTTTGTAATATTCTTTCAGACAGTTCCTATGACAAAACAGATTCAAGCTATCCCCAGCATCAAATAGTGTACAAAATCCCAAAATTCATAGTATGTTACCATCATTTTTGTCCGGCTTATGCTAAAGAAAAACATGAGCATGAAACATCACCAGTTTATTACAAAAAAGTCACATTAAAAACTAAAAAAAAAATGCACGATTGAGGTATCAGCTCTCATGCATTTGAAAAGAGGAACACCTCAATAATCTATTTATCACATCATTTATCTCAAATTAGAGCACAATACATGTTCTATATACAAGAATGAAGAACATGCAACTAGTTTAAAACCAACAAAATGCGCGCATCCCACGTAAGAAAAGTAACATGATAAAAAAGTTCCACAACTGGACAGATACTTTGATTTTCCTACAGCTTGCAAGTTTAGTGACAATACATTAAATAACCCTGACATTGTACAAGTGTCAAAATGTCATGCAAAAAATCATTCCTAGCTGAGAAGCAGCCCGTCTGTGTCTTGAAATTCAATTGATAGAATGCTGATTTGAAAAGCTTTCTCAGTGAAATTTCAATTTATAGCCTGAAAAGGACAACATTACTGTGAGAGACTAAACCCATAAGACTAAAAAATAAAAAAGAGACAATAGCAGGCAGTGAGTCAATACTGAACCGAACCCAAACACAAGCAGCGACATACACAGAGACGCCAGATTCAATTATGACAACAATAACAAATAAATTAAATTAAAAAAATTTCAATAATTTCCAAACAAAAAAGAAACATGCGAATAGTTTACAACTTATATCAAGATTTCTACCATTTCTTTTCAAAATTTTAAATAATCAAGAATATTGTGTGAGAGAGAAAATAAGGGCTCGTGCAAATGTGAATTAAAGGGCCTGTTATCTTTTTAATGCCTGATTTCAACTTACCACCCAAAGTATTTAGTCAAAAACCCTAAACATCTTCCATATAAAAATCATGGGCACGAGAAGGGCCCACAAAATGAACCGTAGAACAGAATACTGTAACTTAGAAAATTAAAAAGAAAAAATTCCCCATAATTTACTTTCTAAGGAAATGTATGCTTCCTCAACTGCAGTCTGTAATACCAAATGTTCAAGGCAACCTAGCGAATGTAACGTTAAACAATATGCCAAAAGAAATAATCCATAGCCAAATTCCACTAAGTATACATAATAACATTATCTAAACCAAAATGAATTTAAACTTATATAGTGAACAAATCAGCACTAAAAAGTGAACAATATAAGAAAAAAATTAACGATAAAATAAAACAAGTAAAACGAAATGCCAACTCCAAAATAACCTAAAACAAATTAAAATAAGAATCAAACCTATAACACTAAAAAAAAAAAAAATCAACCAATAAAACCTAATTCCTAACATTTACGAACGAAAATAAAATAGATTTTATATTGCGAAAAGCTGATGCGACGCGAGGATCGTGAGTGAACTCGGATCGAATCGCACTCAGTGAAAGGGAAATAGTAAAGAGTACCTGAGATCAGAGATCTTTTGTGTAGCACTGAGTCAAAGAATCGAGTTTTTGTTTTTGTTATCGTAATTGTGTGCCCTAAACCTAAATCGAGAGATCGAGAGAGAGAAAGAGACGCGGCAGAGTCACAGCACAGGGCATAAATAAAAGTTTTTATTTTCGATGATAAGTACGATAAAATGGATGAGCGGGTGAGGATCGTATGTGGCGACGTTTGGTTAGCGCGTTGTGCTGGGCGATTTGTTTACCAATGGATGTGGGGGATTTTATGATTTAATTTTATTTAATATAATTTGACGAAATATAAAAATCTTATACAAATTTTCATTGGTTTAAAACCGGACCAAACCGATCCGTTGAATTAGTCGATCCGGAAATCAATTGTGAGTTTCATTTGGTTGAATCTTAAAAATTGATATGAAAAAAATCTTCCAAAATAGTGAAATTGGTGAAATGATCCTACCAGTTATTAACCGACAAATTCTTAATTAAAAAATATTTTATATAATTTTTAATTATTTAAATTGTTTATGATGTCATTCGGTTCTTTCGGCTCAACGATAGAATCAATGATCTATTTAATTACTTAAATCAACGGTTCAATCATCGGTCTGATTTGTATAACACTTGCAAATTTCAAAGTATCTAATTGGAATTGAAATAGTTTATATGCTTCATTACCATTCTAATAAAAAATTAATTTTGAGATAATTATTTTTTTTTTCGCTATAATTCTTCTTATTACAAACTTGTGAAAGAGGGAAAATTAAGTAAATAAAGTTTTTCATAACAAAATATTAAAACCACAATTAATTGGATCCCACCAAGCACAAAAATATATTCATAATTTCGTGGGTTATGGACAATAGGTAGGCATGCACAAGGTTCAACTGTAACCGAATCTTACGACCACAACCGAATCGCAGGTATATGGTTCGGATTGAAATCGCAACTGTAATCTTTAACTGGATCGAACCGTTGAACCGTAATTTTTTATAAAATAAAATAATTTAAAGTGTTATAAAAAATAATAAATAAAAGATTCACTAAAACATACATAATTACATTGATGATTGATGGGAAAATAGAAACTGTAAAATGTAAAATCATACATAATTATATTATTAATTACTATACCATAATAACGGTTAGAACCGTAATCATAACGGTTACGGTTTCAACCGTACCAACCGCCCTAACCAACAGCTGGATTTTAAGCCAACCCTAATCGAACTGGATGGGTCTGATGCAGTTACGGTTACTGTCTTGGTCAATGGTTCGGTTATGATTGGTCAACGGTTTGAAACCATAACCGTGTGCATGCCTAACAATAGGAACCTTATTATGTATTTATATTTTTTTAATAACTGCCACTTGGGATTTCGATGGTTTGAATTTTTACAAATCATATTTGAAAAAATATACATCACCGTAAATGATATATCAAACCATTTAATATACTTATTAAATCAAATGATTATTTAATAATCATTTATTAAATAAAAAACATTATATTAAATATAATATAAAGTTACATGTGTGATAAAATATATTATTAATATCATTATTAATAATATATGTATGTGAGTATATAATTGGACTATCCAATTATATTTAATTTGCTACAGTGTGTTGAGCTAGCACGGGGACCAAATAGACTTACGGTTCTGAACTCCGATAATCTCAGAATATTAATTAAACTCTTTAATTAAATATTTTGAATTATTAACTTTGGGTTGTTTCACTAAAAACCCGAAGTTGCACTCTCGTTGTCGTAGATGGATAATATATGTCGAACTACGTCGGTGACCATCGATATAGTCATTACATACGGATTGGTCATTTACGAGCATCTCATAATTAGAGTCGGGTCATATTATCTGTTATACCCTCTAATTATTTTTACTTTAAATCTCATTGATTATCTAATGAACAATTTATTCATAACTATTATGAATATTAATATTTCTATTTGCAATAGAAAAACTTGAACGTTATAATCATTAAAGTTTGAATCAACCCTTAAGGAAGATACACTTATACTTCTCGCAATAAGGAGTGAACTTCATATTTATGTAAACCGTGTCTAGTTACACACCAAACTATGTTCCCAAAGTACGTAGCTATTGGTCGAAATTGCTACATCAAACTCATTGTAAATCAAAAGACATAGACTGTCATGCATGAGTTTGCAGTACACTCAGTGTTAGGATTTATGTCATAAAGCTTCATGTATTGTAAAACGAAATTGATCATTGTAAAAATAATAAATGCATTATTCATTTTATCAAAGTTGTTTGATTTATATCGCATATTGTCCAATTGTATTGTTTACCTTGATTACTATTGTACCTTCAGACTTAGTGTATGTTTGATGCACAAAAGGGTGTATGTCTGAAGTTAGTAATCTAAATAGTATGTAGAGAGCAAACAAATACGGTATTTTATTTGTGTTTTATCTATAGCTGCGGTCCATTATATACTTGTATGGCGACCTTGATACGGGATCATTCATGTAGT
This sequence comes from Zanthoxylum bungeanum, assembly GCA_019454045.1. NCBI lineage: Eukaryota > Viridiplantae > Streptophyta > Magnoliopsida > Sapindales > Rutaceae > Zanthoxylum > Zanthoxylum bungeanum. The sequence goes on from SKCR01000003.1 coordinate 18,832, forward strand.
GACGTGGGAATGAATGCACCTTGTATGATGAGATCATATAGGACTGGACTCAGATAAATACGAATTTCTTTTAATATCCGTTAACCGAAGAAATTCATTTTAACTAATAGATTGTCATATATGGATTCAATCTTAATCTTTAGTGTACTACGAACTCATGCATAACAAGTTATGTCCTTTGATTTACTATGGTGAGGTTGGTGTTGCATTCCCGGCCAATAACTACGTATTTTGGGGATAAGGTTTGGTGTGTAGTTGAGAACGTTTTACATAGATATGGAATTCACTCATTCTTACGAGAAGTATAAGAATATCTTTTTTTAAGAGTTGATTCGGGGCTTGAACAATATGAGCGCTCAACTTTTCTATTACGAGTATAAAGTTTTATATTCATAATTGTTAGGAATTAATTGTTCATTATAGAATCAATGGTCTTAAGAAACAAAATATTTAGAGGGGTTAAACACACTTTTGACCCCGCTCTATTTATGAGATATTCGTGAAGGGCTATATTCATATATAATGACTATATCGATGGACACCGAAGTTATTCAGTTTATTTTATCCATCTACGGTAACGGGAGTTCAACTTCGAGTTTTTAGTGGAATATCGGTGAGTTAATAATTCGTAATATTTGATTAAAGAGTTTAATTAATATTTCAAAATTATTGGAGCTCGGAACCGTAGATCCATTTGGTCCCCGTGCTAGCTCGACCAACTGTAGCAAACCTAATATAATTAGATTGTCTAATAATATGCTCACATAAAATTTATATATTCTTAATGAGATTAATAATATTTATTGTCACAAATGAAAAGTATGTTAAATTAGTTTAACTTTATGTTTTCTATAATTCTTTGATTATGAGATAATCAAGTATTGATTATGAGATAATCAAGTTAATAATAATTATGAGATAATTATTTCAACATAATTGAAGGTAATTTAATCATTATTGAGATAGTGATTTTTATTTACCGTATGGGACAAAGCCATATGACTTGTCATGCTCTCCAATTTATTATGTCTATTAGGTGGCTTGTATATACCTAATAGTTTTGTCATTAGCTAATCCATTCTTATGCTTTGGTATGGCCTCCACATTTATGTGTTTGCCATTGAAAGAAAATATTAGATGTTTAATGACAAAGTATTTGTCTTTAGCTTATTACTTCTTATGCTTTGGTATGACATTCACATTTTTGTGTTGGCCATTGCAAGAAAGCAATTGCAAGAAAGCATTAGATGCTTAATGACAATGTTAGTTGGTTTGTGTAAGAGAATATAATTTCTATCATTTCTCTCACTTCTTAAGGTTAACATTTTTGCATTCATTCACACAAGTGTTGTGAGAAATAATTTGAGAGAAAATAGAAAGAGATCAAACATTCACAAGTGTTGTGAGAGTGTTTGAAATTCCAAAAGCCAAACACCATTGTGACATCTTAATCCTCTAAATAATTTAGAGTTTTAATCTTTGTGAGTGAAGCTCACACTTCGGTTTATTGGTTTCGAGTCATAGATCGGAAGATCAAGTGGTTGATCCAAGCGTTGGTCACCAAATGATTGATCTCGGCTACTACAACAAAGAGAGAATGCAAAGAAAATTTTAAATATCCATACCGGAGCCAGTACCACCATCCGCAATTTCTGCTGCGCAAAGGAAAAACACTACACTTAGGATTCAGATCAATCAATATATGGTCATTTAGTATATTGAAATTAATTTATTTATTTAACATATATTATAAGAAATTTATTTATATTTGGGTCAAATATTATAATAAATTTATTTATATTTGGGTCAAATATTATAATAAATTTATTTATATTTGGGTCAAATCCTTTATGATCACATTATACAATGTGCATCCATTTTCATGTCACCACATGAACGATCATGGATCAAAGTCGTCATACAATTATAGAATGGACCGCAGCTATAGACAAAATGTAAATAAAGTATATGCTTTGTTCGCTCTCTATAAATTATTTTAGATTACTAACTTACGACTTAAATACTCTTATATATGACACTCATACACTAAGTCTGAATGCACATAAATAATCAAGGGTAAACAAGATAATCTACAATATGCGATTTAAATCAAATATTTTGATAAATGAATAATGCATATTTTATTTCATAACAAATAACTTTGTTTACGTTACATGAAATTTTAGGCCATATATCACAACAAGTTTGTCATATATGTGTCGCAGCTTATGATAAACTAGCAGAGAGCTCGTTGTAGGCACTGCATTTTTACGCATAAGTCCCTATGATGAGTCTCATTTTGGAGACACTACCTTTTAAGTCACGGAGGTCACGGGAAACGGACATCGGAAGGGGAAATTCAGAATAAACAAGGTTCACTGTTTTCGTTAGTGCTGCGTTCGTGTTTACGTTCGAACGTCAAACGGATTGCGGGCGTTCGTGCCGCGTTCGAGGAAGCGTTCGAACGGTGTCGGTAATTCTGGTTTTGCTGCTAGCCTCACATCCAGCCCAATTAGCCCCCCAAAGCCCATAAAACACATCCCAATTTAATAAATAACTATTAATTAAAACATTAACTAAATAATATAATAACTAAAATAATTAAATGATTAAATAAAACATATACCAAACATAAAATAAACAATTACCAACTTAAACTAAAATCATGCCTAAAATAAACAAATCACATACTAAATCAAAATATAATCATGCCTAATTAAAATCAATCAACCAATTATATTCCCAATCTAATAAGATTATTCCCAAACTTAAAATATTGTATCCCTTAACCAAACCAAATCAAATCCCTTTCCTTGTCAAGCCCAACCCTTTGCCTATAAAAAGAACCCTTCACCAACCTTCTCAACCCTAGTCCCCTAGTCCCTAGCTAGCTAGCTACCCCCCTAACTCATACACAACACACATAAAATTACAGGAGAAGACACCCAAAAACAGTAAGCAAAAGATAAAGAGGAAATAGGAGCAGAACGGAGTTCGAGCCGCAAGCAAAACAGTAAAGACAACGAACGAGAACAGTGAACCAGTGAACCGGGAGAGTTGCGGAGCATCCACCCTTCCGACGATCGTGTACCGTACATCCGAGAGGTGATTTAAAAGGTTAGACCTGAGGGTACCTTTTCATTAGTTTATATTCATTTTTATTGAATTCTATTCGCATGAGAGTCGTCTATGAATGCATGTTGTGGTCTTTGAGTAGATAAATATGCATGAATTATGAGATGTAATATGTTGTGGGTATTGGATGAATGAGAGATGTGTCAACTCTCGCGGTATATCGGATGGAAACCCGGACATAAATTTCATAGCCGATTCCGAATGGACGGTAATATGATCTGTACTCGGGCCACAACTCCACGTACCGCTTGGGTAAACGGCACCATCTTTCTTTTGTATTGTGTTGCTTTTGTTTATTTAGTTTTCTTTACTTGAATTCAATATGTTGTTTTCGTATGCATGATTCAACAAGCGCATGGGCTTAGTGAGTTAGTCCAAAGGTCCTCCATTTGGGAGACAAAGAGCTGAAAAGGCCACCTTTGTGACACTACTTCGCCGCGCCGGTTGATGTGTGTTCGGTTGGATGCAAGACACGTTCAATCGGACATACTTAGAATAGTATGATTGTCTTTGTGTTTGTATGCATGATGTGATGTGACGCGCATGGGCTTAGTATGTTGGTCTAAAGGTCCTCTCTTTGAGAGATCAAGAGCCCCCAAAAGGCCACCTTTACGGCAGTACTTTGCCGCGCCCCTTTATTTTGTTGTTTATGCATGGTGTCCCATTTCATGCATCAGGTCCGTTCCCGTTCGAACGCGCTTACGAACGCAACTCGAACGCGCATGCATTTTTGCCTTATCACGCATCAGGTCTCATTTCCGTTCGAACGCGTTATCAAACGCCATACGAACGCGAGCATTCTGTTTCATTTCCGTTCGAACGCGTTTACGAACGCTACTCGAACGCGAACATTCTGTTTCATTTCCGTTCGAACGCATTTACGAACGCTACTCGAACGTGAGCATTCTGTTTCATTTCCGTTCGAACGCGTTTACGAACGCTACACGAACGCACACACACTGAACTGAGTCTGTCTTATCATATTCATGCATAATTGCCTCTTGGTTGATCTTTCTTGTGTTATATAGCCAACTGTATTATTTGTATTCAAGCATGATTAGGTTGTTAGCATGTTATTTGGTTAATAGGTTCATGAGATAATACTCAAGCATGATTATGTTGTTCTTAGTCTTCCATAACATAGGATTGAAATATGTTCATGAGATTGCCATGTGACATTGCATGTTGTGATGAACTTGTTGATGTATGCATATGAATTTAGAAACATGATATTCTTGGAAATAAATGTTATTTAAGCCTGGTTAAATTATTATATAAATCCTTGTTATTACAAGTGACATAAGTAAGGGACCATTCCGAACCCAACGGTTTGAGGTCTTCCCTTGCGAGGGGTGAGTGCGGCCTTAAATCTCATTTTCCCGGTTCACACCGGTGGCGACTCCATTACTCTCCGGTTTAGTCTCTCGTGGCTACTCCGTATTCCCAACTAGGCCGCGAGCCTAGGGACAGCATGCGTCGTCCAGTTTTCTGTGTCCTACACTCGTGCAATGCGATGCTCGTCTTATTATAGACAAATATGATATATGATAAATATATATATATATATATATAATATATATATATATAATATATATATATATATATATATATATATAATATATATATATATATATATATATATATATATATATCAAATGTAAAAAATAAAATTAATTAATATCATACATTTAATTATAATTGTTCAGGCAATGTAGTTTATTCAATATTTATTCAAATTAACAAACATGTCTTATAACTTATCCCATTATATTATTTTTTATTGATGGAAAATAAATCTATGAGTGCAAGTATATATTTGGCTAGTTTAATAACACTTTTATATTTAACTGAATATAACTTATGACTCTTTAATTTCTACAAATGAAAATTGTAAAAATTAAATATTAATAATTCATTTGAAATAAATACATATTTAATTAAAAAAAATTAAATCATTATTAATACCAGAAAACGAATAATTGAGGAAATGAAAGGTTTGATATTGAAAAATATGAAAAGTTGAAATATTAATAAGTCATTTGAAACAATATGTATTTAATTAACGTATTTTAAATATTTAATAAATTTAGAGAACACAAAATTTAGAAGATCTGATAAAATAAAATATTAGTTGTAGGCACTGCATTTTGCATATAAGTCCCGATGATGAGTCTCGTGCGGAGGCATTACTCTTTAGGTTGCGAAAGTCGCGGGAAACGAATGTCGGAATGAGAAATTCAGAATAAGTATGTCATCGGATTCAATTCACATGTTCACTGCTTTCGTTCGTGCTGCGTTCGTGAACACGTTCGAACGTCAAATAGAATGCGAGCGTTCGTGCAGCGTTCGAATAGGCGTTCGAACGGTGTCGGTACTTCTGGTTGTTGTTGCTACCTCACGCCCAAGCCCATTTAGCCCACCAAAACCCACCCAAAAATAATTAAAACATTTAAAACATGTCACAAATTAAAATAATATCATTCCTAAATTAAATAAATCACATCCCAATCTAAATAATTCACATACCTAAATAAACAAATCAAATATATCACATTCCCATCAAACCAAATCTCCTCCCTAACTTAAGAAGATTTTTCCTTGTGAGACACTAATCAAAATATTCCCCCCATATTTACTTGATCCATTCATATTCAAACCTTAGAAACCTAGCTTTTTGCCTATAAAAAAGGAAGCCTAAACCAACATTTCATCCCTAGCACATACATACAAATCACAGTCCAACAAGAATTTTGCAAGCATTAGCAACCCTTGTCTACCTAGTTCACACGCCCACGACAAAAAAAAAGCGAAGAAAACAAATAATTCTTCTCTCATACCCTACTCTCACCATCACGGAAACACTCACCAAATCATCCTCCATTGACGCTAAACTAACCCCGAACCCCCCCATACCAGCCATACTGTAGACAACAGAACCTGGGCGACGCTGTTTCTAGGCTCGCGGCCTATTTGGGAAGTACGAAATAACATGGAGTCGCCACCCGGTGTGAACCGGGACAAAGATTTAAGGCCGCACTCACCCCTCGCAAGGGAAGACCTCAAACCGTTGGGTTCGGAATGGTCCCTTACTTATGTCATTGTGATGATATAATTTGTGCACTAAATCAACCGCATCTATCCAATAATCATGCTCAAGGGTACTTAGATCTAACATGCTTTCATCCAAATAATTCCACGCAATGTACACAACAAGCATATTAAACCATTAAATCAACATGTATGAATCATTACCCAAACGCATCATAAACTAAGAACATGCATAGTGAACAACCTAAACATGCTTTAAAACAAATAATAACAACTAAATTAAACCATGCTTCAAATAATAAACAAATAACCTAAAGACTATAACATGCTCAAATACAAGTTTGGATGGGACAAAACATATGTCTCTTAAGTGGTACGTGGCGTTGTATCCCGAGTACAAACCGCACTACCGTCCATTCGGATTCGGCTACGGAATTTACGTCCGGTTTCCATCCTATATACCACAAAAGGGAACACATGTCCCGCCCATCCAACAATCAAATCATGCCTCAAACGACTCTCATGCAATTATATATCAAAGTAAAATAAAATAAAGAATAAAGAAGATAGGTAAAAGGTACCCTCAGGTCTAACCTCTTTTGTCGATCTTTGGAAGCGCGTTCCAAGTCCGTTGGAAGGGCGAATGATCCGAAACCTTTCCAAATTATTTGCTCACTGTTTTCCCTTGTTGTTTTGATGCTTGGGCTGCTGTTTTATCTCCGTTTCACCGCCGTTTGTTCGCTGCGTTTCAGGTCACTGGTTCGGGCGTTTAGTGGACTGTTTTGGGTGATTTTGGTGGTCTCGGGAGGTGCGTTTGTAAAGATTTCTTGGGGAAACTTTTTGGGGATTTTTGGGATGGTTTCTAGATGATTTTAGGACTGTTTTGGAGGCTAAAGTCGCAACAAATACTGACCAGAACAGGGGACGAAATTGTGCAGTGGGGCGTTTTCAGGGGCTGTTTTTGGCGCTGTTTTGGAGCTGCTTTGGGGAGTCTTTTTGCGGCACTTCAGGGCTGGAAATAAGGTTTATTTTAGGGTGTTTTAGGGCTGTGAATGGTGGCTGGAAGTCGGCTAAGGAGGGCTAAGAAAAGGGCTTGGTCGTGAGTTGTCTTGGTGAAGGGTGGTGGATGGTGATATGCGGCCTTGGGATGGATTTTTCTTCTGGGATGCGGCAATGAGGGTTCTTGGAGGGGCTTTGGACGTGCAAAGAGGGCTTCACAAGTTGCTTGAGGATGTGTATGAGCTAGGGTTTGTGTATGGGGGCAAAGGTCTCTTTTTATAGACAAAGGGAAACTTTCCTTTTTAGATTAGGAAGGAATCTCCTAATTGGTTTCTAATAAGGAATGCATCTCCTAATTAGGATTTGGGATTGGATTTGATTTGGTAATGATTTTATTTGATTTCTTTTATTTAGGTAAGGATTTAACAAGATTTAAACATGTGATTAATGTGCAATTACCTAAATAGAGGCAATGGGCGTGAATCATGTCCAATGGGCATAGGTTTGGTTTGACTTGGTTTGACTTGGGTTGACTTGGGTTGACTTGGGTATTTGGGCTTGGTTTGGGTTAGGTATGTGGTCTATGGGAGTTTTGGGCCTAAGGTGAGCTTAGAAACGGAGGTATAACAAGCAACCGAAGCGAAACAACTCGGGTAAATCCATCAAAAATTATATTTTCCAACTTTACCCTTCCAACGTTCTTTTCCCGCGGCTTTCATGACTAAGAGGGAGTTGTCTCCATATAAGACTCCTCATCGGGTGTTATGCAAAAATGCAATGCCTACAGTCGCCCCCACTTTGATGGGACTTGTGCAGTGTGTGACAATGACAATTCTATCAAAGTACGTGCAATGCATTTTTACTTACCTGGCTCGCCAGCTGCCACTTGACTTGCCGTGTTGATTTGAGTTGATGTTATGTTGAGGTGCTTCGACCTCTGGTCCATTCCCGAACCGTTGTTGTGATGTGATGAGGTCCATTCCCGAACCGTCACCGTGTTGTGGTCCATTCCCGAACCGATCTCCATTCCCGGAGTGTTGCTGTGATGTGATGAGGTCCATTCCCGAACCGTCACCGTTGTGGTCCATTCCCGAACCGATCTCCATTCCCGGAGTGTTGTTGTGATGTGATGTGATGAAGTCCATTCCCGAACTGTCACCGTTGTGGTTCATTCCCGAACCGATCTCCATTCCCGGAGTGTTGTGATATGATGTGATGAAGTCCATTCCCGAACTGTCACCGTGTTGTGGTCCATTCCCGAACCAATCTCCATTCCCGGAGTGTTGTTGTGATATGATGTGATGAAGTCCATTCCCGAACTGTCACCGTGTTGTGGTCCATTCCCGAACCAATCTCCATTCCCGGAGTGTTGTTGTGATATGATGTGATGAAGTCCATTCCCGAACTGTCCCGTGTTGTGGTCCATTCCCGAACCATCTCCATTCCCGGAGTGCCATTCCCGGCGTGCTCATTCCCGAGCTGTCCATTCCCGGACTGTCCATTCCCGGACTAAATCTCCATTCCCGGAGTGCCATTCCCGGCGTGCTCATTCCCGAGCGTGCTCATTCCCGAGCTGTCCATTCCCGGACCATAATGATCTGATGTAATATGGGCCTCGCCCTCAGAATGCCATTCTCGGCAGAAACTGAACCTGATGTGATATGGGCCTCGCCCCCAGAATGCCATTCTCGGCAGGAACTGAAACTGATGTTAATGTGGGCCTCGCCCCCAGAATGCCATTCTCGGCAGAAACTGAAACTGATGTCAATGATTCCACTCAGCGTATTGCAATTCCTCTCACGAGATCATCTCTGATAATTGGATATATTTTCGTCCTCAACGAATGCTTGATGTCGAAGCCAGAGAATCTTCAAAGTACTCGATGCTCAACTCCGATCGTCTGAATAGGTGATCCAAACTAGACTCCTAGTGTGTGTGTGCCAAGGATCTTTCACAGCTTATTCCTTAAGCAAGCCAACTCGATAATTTCGCTTCGGAGAATCGGACCAGTGGGTCTAACCAACCTGAATGTCTTAATCACATTCTGTGATTACTTCAGCATACTTGACATGATATGGTCTTCTGTATTGCACTCTTGTCCTTTCTTTTCATTCGGAACTCTCTCTTTTTTCTTTTTCTTCTTTTTTTTTCTTTCTTTCTTTTTCTTTTTTTTTTTTTTTTTTTTTTTTTTTTTCTTTTTTTTTTTCTTTCTTCTCTTTTTTTTTTTCTTTTTCTGACACACCTACCCTTTAAGGTAGCATTTCTCCTCATGGTGGTCCTAATACTCGCCCATGGGTAGCTTCACGCTTATCGGTTATAGGCGGTCTTTTTCTTTTCTTTTCTTGCAGAGACATTTCTGTTATTTCTGACCATATCATGTATCATAGCGTCTGTAATCCAGGGTGGACCTCCAGGCAAACGGTCATTCACCGACCCTCTGTCTCTTCAGCTAGTCATCTCATCAACCACTCAGGCTTCCATTGTTGAGATCCCGTATTTAGGTGCTTTATGAGTCTAGTCAAGATCAATCTATTCAGCATACCGGCGAAGAACACTTCCAGCACTCGTTGTTTCTAAGGCTTCTACCTATAGCACACAATGTCATCACCGGACATATATCAAATTACCAAAGACTTCTTTCTCTTTTTTTTTTTTTTTTTTTTTGCAACTCACTCACTCACTCAAAGGAATTCTTCCTTTTGCTACCGACACTGTGGGCTTTGCCCCCGGGATCCATTCCCCAAAACTCAAACTGAAAGCGGGCCTCAACCCTCAATTCACCATCTGAACCTTAACACTAATGTGGACCTCAGCCCTGATTTCTACCCAAACTCAATACAGTGCTTTCGCTGCTTCTGGTTGAATCATCTCCGCCGCTTTCACTTTTCTGTCTTCGAAACCTGTGAATACCAAACACAAAACACAAAACACGAAAACAAAAAGAATGCAGTAATGGGTTATATGTATGCGTGGATGCATGATTTTTCTTTATCCTGTTGGGTTAGGTCTTCTGCAGGTGACCATCCAGTCTTCTGCCCCCTCAGGCAAAGTACAGCTTCAATCTATCAACATTGATGGGCTCGGTGAACTCATTTCCTTCCAAGTCTGACAGTCTCACTGCTCCATTTCCCATTACCTTCTGAACAATGTATGGTCCTTCCCAATTGGTCTGAACTTCCCTCTTGGGTCTGTCGTCGATGGCTTCGACTGCTTAAGTACCAGATCACCTTTCTTGATCTTGGTAGGACGCACCTTCTTATTAAATGCTCGGGCCAACCTCTTCTGATATATCTGCATGTGATGCAAGGACTTCATCCTCTTCTCATCCATCAATGTCAACTGTTCAAACCTTTGCGAGGTCCATTCCTGTTCTGGCAGTTCTGCTTCTGCGAGTACCCGCATGGACTGTATCTCCATTTCTATCGGCAGTACCGCTTCCATTCCGTAGACCAAGGAATACGGCGTAGCTCCTGTTGCCGTTCTCACAGATGTTCTGTATCCCCACAGAGCAAATGGCAGCTTATCAGCCCAGTCTTTGTAGTTCTCAGTCATCTTTGCTAAGATCGTCTTTATTGTCTTGTTGGCCGCCTCGACTGCCCCATTAGCCTGTGGCCTGTATGGTGAGGACTTGTGATGACCTATCCCAGACCTCTGTAACATCGCCTTGGTCTCTCCCTGAAACTGGACTCCATTATCCGTGACCACATGGTGCGGCATACCATACCGGCAAATGAGATTCCGTGCAATGAACTTTGCCATCTGCTTTGCTGTCACATTGCGGAAAGACTCAGCTTCTACCCACTTCGAGAAATAGTCAACTGCCACCACTATGAAGCGGTGCCCATTCGAGGCATTCGGTCGGATTTCCCCGATCATGTCAATCCCCCATGCCGAGAAGGGCCATGGCTCTGACAGCCCATGCAATTCTGTGTGCGGCAGATGATTCAAGTTGCCATGTGCTTGGCAGTCATGACAGTGCTTTACCAGTCTTGCGCAATCAGCTTCCATGGTCGACCAATAGAAACCTTGCCTCACAATCTTGCGAGACAAGTTCAGTCCATTCATGTGTGGCCCACATACTCCGGCATGTACCTCGTCCATTACCTTCTGAGCTTCTTCTCTGTTCAAGCATTTCAGCTGAATTCCATTTGCCTGCCTCTTGTAGAGTTCTCCCTTCAAACTCACATACTGAGAAGCTAACTTCTGAATAGCCACTCGGTCCTTTCTGCTTGCTTCCTCTGGGAATTCTCCGTGCTCCAAGTACCTCTGTATGTCATAATACCAAGGCTTTCCATCGTTGACCTCTACTTCCAGTATTCTTTCAATCTCATAGGCTGGCCTACTTGCGGTTGTCAACACAAGCGGTCTCATCACCAACTTCTCTGGATTTTCCCAAGTCGCAGCCAGTGTTGCCAATGCATCTGCCATCTGATTCTCCTCTCTTGGCAAATGTTGAAACTTACAATCAGGAATAGCATGCGTCAGATTCCTGAGGTAGAACAAATAAGGCTTCAGCCGTTCTTCTTTTAATTCCCATTCTCCTTGCATCTGTCGGATTACCAACATTGAGTCTCCGTAGACTTCCACATTCCTAGCACTCAAGGCTATCAATGCTGTCAATCCGAAAGCACATGCTTCATACTCAGCCATGTTATTCGTCACTCCGAAAGTCAGCCTCTTGGCCATAGGCAGGGTCTCTCCTTCAGGGGTTACTATTACTATCCCGATTCCTGCTCCTTTGCAATTCACTGCTCCATCAAAATACATCTTCCATCCTTGGACCGCTATAGCTTGGATTTCCTCGTCGGGAAACTCAAACTTATATTGATCCCCTTCAACAGGTTGCAACGCTAGGAATTCGGCCACGGCCCGCCCTTTGATTACCTTGGAGGTGAGGTACTCGATGTCAAATTCAGTTAGCAGCACTAACCATCTGCCCAACTTCCCACCAGCGAGGGTACTGAATGCAGGTACTTCAAAGGATTCTCTTTTGCTACTACCTGGATCTTGTAAGATTGGAAGTAATGGCGCAACTTCTGGATGCCCACACGACTGCTAAACAAATCTTCTCCACCTCTTGATATCGGACTTCGTACGGAAGCAGCTTCTTGCTAAGATAGTAGACAGCATGTTCCACTCCCAACTCATCGGCTTGTACCATCATAGCTCCCAACGCTTCTGACTCTATAGCCAAATACAGTACCAAAGGCTTTCCCGTCTCGGAGGTTTCAACACACACGCGGCTTTACCAAATATTCCTGATTCTGTCGAAGGCCGTCTGACACTGTTCATTCCACTTTACTGGTGGTCTTTTCTCAACAGCTTGAAGATGGGCTCACATACTGACGTCAATTTTGCAATGAACCGACTGATATACTGGATTTTCCAAGGAATGCTCTGACTTCTTTTTTTTTTTTTTAACCCAACGGGTATCCATGATGGCTTTTAAGACACAAGGTTAACATGATGCATGTATGCATGAGATGCATGAGATGTATGCGATGCATGTAATAGATAAAAAAAGAAACTTTAAACTACTGGCCCATTATCATTTTAAAGTATTTAATCACACCATCGCGCGGTGCAAACTTGTCCCAGTTGAAAAGGCCCAACAGGTTTACACTTTACAATGATATGGCTAAATGACTTCAAATGATAAAAGGCCCATTCACAAAGTGGCCCACCGGCATTTTAGAAGCTTTTGGCCCAACTGTCAAAGGACACAAACTTGCCCCAGTTTAAATGGCCCAACAAGTTCACATCTTTTGACAAAAGGTCCAACTGGATCCAAATGACGGCGGTCCAACACACAAACATAAAATACATAACTACCGGTTCTTTCAAGGCTAAGTTTCACAAGTGGGTTCACGGGGCGCGGACAAAGGCTCGTTTGACGAAGGACACCCAACCCACGACTAGCTCCCACTCAAGGGTTCAAGCGACCAAGTGAGTGCACCTTTTTTATACCTTACGGTACGTGCCAACGAGTTACGGTGTGTGACTAACTGTCGAATGGATTTCCCGTTGTAGATTCCCCAGAGGGAAGGTGGAGCGAGGCTCTCTTAAGTACCCAAGCCCCTTAGGCTCTTATCGCTTGGTGTCAGGAATAAACAACGAGTCCTCCAAACTAGTATGTCACAACGAGCTACAAGTAATGATTTATCTGGGTGCCTTCACAGCTTTTCCCCGAAGGGTAGTGAGTGAAGGAAGACACCCAACCATCACCTAGCTTCAACAAAGCCTTTGATTAACCCCCTCAACCCCCTCACCCACTATAGAAATGGTCAACTAATGCACAAATTATACACATCACAAGACATGATTTCGAGGCCAATTCTCTAATATCCCCAGTGGAGTCGCCAGACTGTAGACAACAGAACCTGGGCGACGCTGTTTCTAGGCTCGCGGCCTATTGGAAGTACGAAATAACATGGAGTCGCCACCCGGTGTGAACCGGGACAAAGATTTAAGGCCGCACTCACCCCTCGCAAGGGAAGACCTCAAACCGTTGGGTTCGGAATGGTCCCTTACTTATGTCATTGTGATGATATAATTTGTGCACTAAATCAACCGCATCTATCCAATAATCATGCTCAAGGGTACTTAGATCTAACATGCTTTCATCCAAATAATTCCACGCAATGTAACACAACAAGCATATTAAACCATTAAATCAACATGTATGAATCATTACCCAAACGCATCATAAACTAAGAACATGCATAGTGAACAACCTAAACATGCTTTAACAAACAAATAACAACTAAATTAAACCATGCTTCAAATAATAAACAAATAACCTAAAGACTATAACATGCTCAAATACAAGTTTGGATGGGACAAAACATATGTCTCTTAAGTGGTACGTGGCGTTGTATCCCGAGTACAAACCGCACTACCGTCCATTCGGATTCGGCTACGGAATTTACGTCCGGGTTTCCATCCTATATACCACAAAAGGGAACACATGTCCCGCCCATCCAACAATCAAATCATGCCTCAAACGACTCTCATGCAATTATATATCAAAGTAAAATAAAATAAAGAATAAAGAAGATAGGTAAAAGGTACCCTCAGGTCTAACCTCTTTTGTCGATCTTTGGAAGCGCGTTCCAAGTCCGTTGGAAGGGCGAATGATCCGAAACCTTTCCAAATTGTTTGCTCACTGTTTTCCCTTGTTGTTTTGATGCTTGGGCTGCTGTTTTATCTCCGTTTCACCGCCATTTGTTCGCTGCGTTTCAGGTCACTGGTTCGGGCGTTTAGTGGACTGTTTTGGGTGATTTTTGTGGTCTCGGGAGGTGCGTTTGTAAAGATTTCTTGGGGAAACTTTTTGGGGATTTTTGGGATGGTTTCTAGATGATTTTAGGACTGTTTTGGAGGCTAAAGTCGCAACAAATACTGACCAGAACAGGGGACGAAATTGTGCAGTGGGGCGTTTTCAGGGGCGTTTTTGGCGCTGTTTTGGAGCTGCTTTGGGGAGTCTTTTTGCGGCACTTCAGGGCTGGAAATAAGGTTTATTTTAGGGTGTTTTAGGGCTGTGAATGGTGGCTGGAAGTCGGCTAAGGAGGGCTAAGAAAAGGGCTTGGTCGTGAGTTGTCTTGGTGAAGGGTGGTGGATGGTGATATGCGGCCTTGGGATGGATTTTTCTTCTGGGATGCGGCAATGAGGGTTCTTGGAGGGGCTTTGGACGTGCAAAGAGGGCTTCACAAGTTGCTTGAGGGATGTGTATGAGCTAGGTTTTGTATGGGGACAAAGGTCTCTTTTTATAGACAAAGGGAAAAGGCTTTCCTTTTTAGATTAGGAAGGAATCTCCTAATTGGTTTCTAATAAGGAATGCATCTCCTAATTAGGATTTGGGATTGGATTTGATTTGGTAATGATTTTATTTGATTTCTTTTATTTAGGTAAGGATTTAACAAGATTTAAACATGTGATTAATGTGCAATTACCTAAATAGAGGGCAATGGGCGTGAATCATGTCCAATGGGCATAGGTTTGGTTTGACTTGGTTTGACTTGGGTTGACTTGGGTTGACTTGGGTATTTGGGCTTGGTTTGGTTAGGTATGTGGTCTATGGGAGTTTTGGGCCTAAGGTGAGCTTAGAAACGGAGGTATAACAAGCAACCGAAGCGAAACAACTCGGGTAAATCCATCAAAAATTATATTTTCCAACTTTACCCTTCCAACGTTCTTTTCCCGCGGCTTTCATGACTAAGGGGAGTTGTCTCCATATAAGACTCCTCATCGGGTGTTATGCAAAAATGCAATGCCTACACATACCTTCATGCAAAACAGTCCCAATCAACCCCAAAACAAATGAACAAATCACCCAAAAAACAGTCTTTAATATAGCAAAAAACGTGACCAAAAAAATTGCCTTTAAAACCCTTAAATTCAAAACCACGCAAGAAACGCATAAAACATCGCAAAACAGAGGAAACGACAGCTCAAAACACCGAAGCAGTGAACGAGAGCATTGGACCAGTGAAACCGGAGGAATTGCGGAGCACCAACCCTTCCGACGGTCGTGTAACGCACTTTCGAGAGACTACCTAAGAGGTTAGACCTGATGGCACCTTTTTTATTTATTCTCATCTTTTTTTTTTTGTTTATTAGAATTCCATAACATGAGAGTCTTTTGTTGATATATGTTGTGGTCCTTGAATGAATGAAATATGTGTTCTCTCTTGTGGTATATCGGATGGAAACCCGGACGTAAATTCCGTAGCCGAATCCGAATAGACGGTATTGCGGTTTGCACTCGGGATACAATGTCACGTATCACTTGAGAGATTCAACATTTTGTTTCATCCACCTTGTATTCGAGCATGATTGGGTTGCTAACATGTTATTTATCTTTTAAGCATGATTTAATCGTTAGTATGATATTACTTTATGCATTTTACTTTCTATGCATTGTGATGTAATGCGCATGGGCTTAGTATGTTAGTCTAAAGGTTCTCAATTTGAGGGGAGAAAAGTCCAAAAGGCTACCTTTACGACAATACTTTGTCGCGCCGAACGAAGTGTATTTGATTGAATGTGAGATACGTTTAATCGGATATACGGAAGTCCACATTATTGTCTCGTTCATTTGTATGCATTGTGATGTAATACGCATGGGCTTAGTATGTTGGTCTAAAGGTTCTCAATTTGAGGGGAGAAAAGTCCAAAATGCTACATTTGCGACAATACTTTGCCGCATCGGACGAGGTGCACCCGATTGAATGTGAAATGTGTTCTATCGGGCACATGAGGTCCTACATTGTGGATTTGCTTATCTAAGTATGTGTTGCGTCGTCTATCATGCATCAGGTCTTGTCCCGTTTGAACGTGTTCTCGAACGCTATACGAACGCGAACCTTCTGTTTACCGTTCGAACGTGTTTACGAACGCTACTCGAACGCGCATGTGTTTTCTTTGTTTTATCATGCATCAGGTCTTGTTCTGTTCGAACGCGTTCTCGAACGCTATACGAACGCGAACATTTTGTTTACCGTTCGAACAAGTTTATGAACGCTACTCGAACATTCATATGTTTTATTGTATTATGCATCAGGTCACATCTCGTTCTAACGCGTTATCAAATGCTATACGAACGCGGACATTCTGTTTATCGTTCGAACGTGTTATCGAACGCTACTTGAACGCTTGTATTCTGTTTACCGTTCGAACGCGTTTACGAACGCGCACACACTGGACAGATTCCTTTATCATGTTTCATGCATTCCTAGTCATTCTCTCCCTCATCATTTGTTTAGTCAGCTTTCTTCAATATTTATGCACTTAATTGCCTCTCTTTAATATGCATGTTTGTACAATCATTGTCCATTTGCGTTTCCATGATCATCAATGTAATGCGTCTGTGAAATTATTGTTTTTTATCGTTATTTCAATCTACTTTTATGCATGCAAGCTTAGGCATAGGTTATAGGCAAACGTAGATACGAGCTTTGTTTCTATGCATGTGAACTTAGAAATATAATACCCTTGGAAATATATGTTGCTAGATTTGATTAAATTATTGCACAAATCATATCATTATAAGTGGGATAAGTAAGGGACCATTCCAACCAACGGTTTGAGATCTTCCCTTGCGAGGGGTGAGTGCGGCCTTAAATCATTTTCCCGGTTCACACCGGGTGGCGACTCCATGTTATTTCTTCGGTTTAGTTCCCCCGTGGGCTACTCCGTACTCCCAACCGGGCCGCGAGCCCGGAACATCGTCGTCTAATTTCTGTGTCCTACAGTCTGGCGACTCCACTGGGGATAGAGAATTGGCCCTGAAATAATGCCTTGTAATGATTGTGATTTGTGCTTTATTAACCGTGTTTACCGTGGGTTGAAAGGGGTTTAATCAAAGGCACTTTTAAGGCTAGGTAATGGTTTTGTGTCTTCCCTCATTCACTACATTTCTATAAGGAAAAGCTGCGAAGGTACCTAGATAATCATGTACTTATAGCCTACCGTGATGGACTAATTTGGAGGACTCGTTGTTTATTCATGTCACCAAGCAATAAGAGCCTAAGAGGCTTGGGTTTTTAAGAGAGTTCGCTCCGTCCTCCCTCTGGGGAATCTACAACGGGAAATTCATTTGACAGTCAGTCACACACCATAACTCGTTGGCACGTACCGTAAGGTATAAAAAAGGTGCGCTCACTTGGTTGCTCGAACCCTTGAGTGGGGAGACCTAGTTGTGGGCAATCATTTGCCAGCGAGAGTCTTTGTCCACACTCCCGCAAACCCACATGTAGACCGGAGTTATATGACCTATAACAACTATTTCCTTGTGCTTGTGGACCATCCTCATTTGGATGCAGTTGGACTTCTTGTTAGAAATGCGAGCTTGTTGGGCCATTTAAACTGGGACGAGTTCGTATCCTATGACAATTGGGCCAAAAGCTTCTGAAATGTCGATGGGTCGCTCTGTAGAAATTATTGTTTTATGCTTGAATTATCTCTTTATGCTTGTATTTGGGGACCATCACCATTTGGATTCAGTTGGACTTCTTGTCAGAAATGTGAGTTTGTTGGGCCATTTAAACTGGGACGAGTTCGTATCCTATGACAATTGGGCTAAAAGTTTCTGAAATGTCGATGGGCCATCTTGTGTTTGGGCTCTTTATCATTTGAAGTTGTTTAACCACGTTATTGCAAATGTGTAAACTTTTTGGGCCTTTTCAACTGGGACAAGTTTGCACCTTGCAATAATATGATTGAAGCTTTAAAATGACAATGTGCCCAATTATAAGTTCCACACATCGCACGTATCTCATGCATCTCATGCATACACACATAATGTTAACCCTCTTGTGTCTTAAGAGCCATCATAGATATCCGTTGGGTTAGGGAAAATGGAAGACTTGTTAAAAGGCCAATAGCAAACATGAGCGAATCAGAGAATGAAACATCCCGTATGGATCAGTTGGAAACCAATCTCACCAAGGTTACTGAACAGTTGCAAGCCTTGACTGCTGCTATGGCCAATATGGTTGTGCCTCGTGCTGGGGGAAACTATGAGAATGAGAGGTATGAAGACCCTCCGACTAGATTGAATGATGATATTCCGAATTTTGATGATGATATGGCTGAATATGTTGCGGGGAAAGTGGCAGGGTCTCAGGCGGAACTACAGAAACTCCGAGATCAGGTAGAGTCAGTTACCAATAAGATTAGTGGCAAACATGAAGACCTGCTAGATTATGAGGCAATTACCTTTGAAGAACAGTTGCCAGCTCAATTTAAGATGCCAGATATGTCCAGGTTCAACGGGAATGAGGATCCGAGGGTCCATCTCCGTCAGTATGTTTCAGTTATGAGTTCAGTGGGTTTATCCAAGCGTCAGGTTCAGAAAATGTTTAGGATGTCACTTGAGGGGGCACCCGTGGTATGGTATCACAACCTGGAGAGGAAGATCAAGTAGGATTAGAGGGAATTGGCAGAGGCCTTTTTGAAACAGTATGTCACAGATCTGGAGATCGACTTGTCACTCCGGGACTTAGAAAACACCAAGCAGAAGCCAGAGGAAAGCTTCAAAGAGTATGTAGACCGTTGGAGAGGCCAGCTTCTAAAAATACAGACTCGGCCCTCAGAGAAGGACCGGATAAAGATGATTATCAATGGTACTAAGCCCTCGATTTATGGAAAGCTGAGGAGAATGACTTCCATGATTACTGATTTTCGACAGTTGAGGGAGACTGTCATGGATATTGAAGAAGAATAAGCTGAGAACAGAAAGTTCTATAGCCTGAACATGAGGCCCATTGAGGGAACATCAGGTGTCAAACCTATTTCTACTGAGATTGCTGCTATCCGGAACCGGCGTTTCTCCTACCTGGGTAGACCATTGTCTAAGGTATTGGAGAAATTAAAGAGAAAATGACTTCTGAAACCCCTAGAAACCAAACCTCTTCCACACCCTCCACCACCACATCTCAACCTGAACCACTATTGTCATTTCCACCAACAGAAAGGCCATGACACTGACAATTGTGTCCGCCTCCGCCATGAAATCCAAGACCTTATAGACTCCAAGAAGATACTCGACCCTGAAACAGAACAACTTAACACACACAAAAACCCCATGCCGAATTACCACTATGTCCCACCACCAACCTATATGATAAACTCTGGCCTGCCCGAAAGCCTTGTCCTCAAATCATTTGACTACCAAGCCTTTTGCCTGGGAATTTGGGATAGCAACAGCGAAGATGAAACAGAACGGGGGAAGACTTTCTGGGAAGACTTCTCTAGTAGTGATGAAGAGGTGGTAAGAGGAATGACACGCAGCGGGCATTTCTACAGTGATACGGCTGAGAATGGTAAAGAAGTGTTGACAAAAGGCAGAGAAGTGTCTGAAAATATGGAGAATGTTTAGGGGGATGCAGTGCCACGTCAGTTGAGGAAGACACTGACACATGTTAGCATATGGGAATTGTTGTGTTCGTCTCAGGAGCACAGATAGGCCATGGTTGAGGCCTTGAGCAAGATAGTGGTAACGGAGGATGCCAACCCCGCGATGTTTGTCGGATCAGTGCAAAAGGAATCTTTGCAGATAATAACCTTTTCTGAGGAGGAACTCCCGGCTGAGGGAATGAATCATAATAAACCTTTATTCATCAGAGCTGAAGTGAGGGGCAAAAAGACATCTTACGTGATGGTAGATGATGGATCATCCATCAATGTGTGTCCATTGAAGATTTTGGCGAAGCTGGGTATGAAGGCAACAGATCTGGAACCCTCCAGTATGACTATCAAGGCTTATGATGATAGCAAGCGGGGAGTTGAGGGTACCTTTACTGCGGTAGTCAGGGTCGGCCCGATTGAGGATAAAGTTGAGTTCACAGTGCTGGATATCCCGGCCACTTTTGTTTTGTTGTTGGGAAGGCCTTGGTTTCACAGGCTTGGGGGCGTGTCTTCCACTCTGCATCAGGTTATTAAGTTTCCATACGAGGGAGAGATTGTCACCATCCGAGCTGAGGTAGATAATGTTGTGGCTGCTTTGGAAATACAACATTTCACAAGGTTCCAAGTGTCGGCAACTTTCGAGGAGTGGGTGGATCCTAGGGTGGCTAGGATCATGGAGAAGATGAAGTTCGAGCAGGGTAAAGGTTAGACATTGCAAAACTTTAAGGGGCAGACTACCCTGAGAGGGTTGGGATACATGTCTGATGAGGATAAGCTGAAGCCAAAAAGAAATGGTTGAAGCTGATGGAATGCTTTGTGAAGGCAACGAGATATCAGGGAGAACCTGAACGGTAGAAGTCAATGAGATTGTGGTTCCCGGGTTTGAGATCTTTCAGGAGGAGATAAGTGAGAAGTCACTAGCATCAGAAATTGTGAAGAAGGAAGAATAGAAATGAGAAGAAGAGCTGATGAAGTTGGAGGGCCTGACCCTCGAGGAAAATGAGGAAGAACCAGCTGTGGGAGATGAAGCATCTGTGGAGGATGAAGATGTTTGTCTCTCTGATTTATTTGAATGTATTCATGCATTTGCTAGAAATAAAGACAATCATTTTGCTTACTCGTCTGAGTCTCTCCCCTTTCAATTTGCATGACTTGAGTATATTTGATATCAGTTCCACCAGAACAAATGTATTCAACCTTGGTACGCCAGAGAGCCCCAAGGAAATTCTAATTGCAAGTGAGGTTACCTTTGAGGAGCGGGAGAATTTAGAAGAAGTATTGGCCAAATATGCCAAAGTGTTTGCTTGGTCCTATGAGGACATGCCCGAAGTAGACAAAAGCATCGCCCATCATACAATTCCAACTTATCCGAATATGAGGCCAGTGAAACAGAAACTTCGACGGATGAGACATGAGTGGGCCGAGAAATTCAGAGAGGAAGTCAAGAAACAGATAGATGTGAGGTTCTTGGAAATGGTGAAGTATCCTGAGTGGTTGGCAAATATTGTGCCAGTGCCGAAGAAAGAGGGGAATGTGTGGACAACAGAACCTGGGCGACGCCGTTCCTAGGCTCGCGGCCTAGTTGGGAAGGATTAATAACATGGAGTCGCCACCCGGTGTGAACCGGGAAAATGAGATTTAAGGCCGCACTCACCCCTCGCAAGGGAAGACCTCAAACCGTTGGGTTCGGAATGGTCCCTTACTTATGTCACTTGTAATAAAAGGATTTATGTGATAATTTAACCAGGCTTAAATAACATTTATTTCCAAAGATATCATACTTCTAAATTCGTATGCATACATCAACAAGTTCATCACAACATGCAACATCACATGGCAATCTCATGAACATATTTCAATCCTATGATATGGAAAACTAAGAACAACATAATCATGCTTGAGTACTATCTCATGAACCTATTAACCAAATAACATGCTAACAGCCTAATCATGCTTGAATACAAATAATACAGTTGGCTATATAACACATGAAAGATCAACCAAGAGGCAATTATACATGAATATGATAAGACATACTCAGTTCAGTGTGTGCGCGTTCGTGTAGCGTTCGTAAACGCGTTCGAACGGAAATGAAACAGAATGCTCACGTTCGAGTAGCGTTCGTAAACGCGTTCGAACGGAAATGAAACAGAATGTTCGCGTTCGAGTAGCGTTCGTAAACGCGTTCGAAACGGAAATGAAACAGAATGCTCGCGTTCGTATGGCCTTTGATAACGCGTTCGAACGGAAATGAAACAGAATGCTCACGTTCGTATGGCGTTAGTGAACGCGTTCGAACGGAAATGAGACCTGATGCATGATAAGGCAAAAATGCATGCGCGTTCGAGTTGCGTTCGTAAACGCGTTCGAACGGGAACGGACCTGATGCATGAAATGTGACACAATACATAAACAACAAAATAAAGGGGCGCAGCGAAGTACTGTCGTAAAGGTGGCCTTTTGGGGGCTCTTGATCTCTCAAAGAGTGGACCTTTAGACCAACATACTAAGCCCATGCGCGTCACATCACATCATGCATACAAACATAAAGACAATCATACTATTCTAAGTATGTCCGATTGAACGTGTCTTGCATCCAACCGAACACACATCAACCGGCGCGGCAAAGCATCGTGGTAAAGGGTTTTAACCCCTCCCCATAGGGGATCTCACATCGCACTTACTAAACCCATGCGCTCGGTTGAATCATGCATACGAAAATAAAGACAATCATATCAAACTAGGAATGCTCGATTGAACGTATCTCGCATTCAACCGAACACACATCAATCGGTGCGGCAAAGCGTCGTGGTGAAGGATTTTAACCCCTCCAATTAGGGAACCTTTCATCGCACTTACTAAGCCCATGCACTCGATAATATCATATGGGAATAAGCAATATACAGAATTTAAATGACAAGAAATAAATAAACCAAAGCAACACCACACAAGAGGAGGTGCTGTTTACTCAAGTGGTACGTGGAGTTGTGTCCCATGTACATACCGCACTACCGTCCATTCGGATTCGGCTACGGAATTTACGTCTGGGTTTCCATCCTATATACCACAAGAGACGACACTCTTCCATTTCATTCGAGCCACAACATGCATTCATAAACGACTCTCATGCGAATAGAATTAAATAAAAAAACGAATATAAACTAATGGAAAGGTACCCTCAGGTCTAACCTTTTAAATCACCTCTCGGATGTACGGTACACGATCGTCGGAAGGGTGGATGCTCCGCAACTCTCCCGGTTCACTGTTCTCGTTCGTTGTCTTGCTGTTTTGCTTGCGGTTCGAACTCCGTTCTGCTCCTATTCGGCGTCGGTCTTGCTGCTCACTGCACGGGCCACCTGTTTTAACGTTTTCAATGAACTATTCCAAGTTTGTGTGGGTTCTTAGTGCAATTATATGTGATTATTTTTAAGATTATCTATGCAGTTTTTATGTTACTGTTTTTTTAAGGATTTGGGCTGCTGTTTTAAGGTAATTTAGGAGGTTGTTTAGGCGTGTCTTAGGATTTGGCTAAGGGTGAGTTTGGTGTGTTATGGATTCGGCTATGGTGGCTGTTGGTGCTTGTGGTGGTTTCTTTGTTCTCTTTTGTGTATGTGTGAAGTGTTTTCTCTTTTTTGTTTAGTCTTGGGTGTGTAGAGAGAGCCTAGAGAGATTTCGAGAGAGTTTGGGTGTGAATTATCTGTGTCTGGGCGTGATTTAGGTTGTGTGAAGGAGAGGAATGGCTTTGGGTAGGGGTTGCTTATATAGAGAAGGGTTAGGGCTTGACAAGGAAAGAGATTTGGCTAATTGAAGAGGGATTTGATTTGGTTTGGTTAAGGGAATTCAAAGATTGAGGGGGGACAAATCTTGGCTAGATATGGAAGGTTGAATATTTGATTTGTGTTGGTTTAGGAATACAAATATTTTATATTGGTAATTATCTTATTAGATTAGGAAGTCAAATATATGATTGGCTTTAATTGGTTATGATTGATTTTAATTTGGTATGTGATTTGTTTAATTTAGGCATGATTTTAGTTTAAGTTGGTAATTGTTTATTTTAATTGGTAAATGGTTTAAATGTTTTATTTTAATGTTTAATATTTAATTTAATATTTATTTATTTAATTTGGGATGTGTTTTATGGGCTTTGGGGAGCTAAATGGGCTGGATGTGAGGCTAGCAGCAAAACCAGAATTACTGACACCGTTCGAACGCTTCCTCGAACGCGGCACGAACGCCCGCAATCCGTTTGACGTTCGAACGTAAAAACGAACGCAGCACGAACGAAAACGGTGAACCTTGTTTATTCTGAATTTCCCCTTCCGATGTCCGTTTCTCGTGACCTCCGTGACTTAAAAGGTAGTTGTCTCCAAATAAGACTCCTCATCGGGTCTATGTGTAAAAATGCAGTGCCTACAGAATGTCAGAATGTGTGTGGATTACAGAGATCTTAACAAGGCTTGCCCGAAATATGATTTTCCTCTACCTCATATAGATGTGCTAGTTGACAGTGCAACTTTATCTGCCATGTATTCATTTGCAGATGGGTTTTCAGGATACAATCAGGTTCTCATGGCTGAAGAAGACAAGCACAATACTGCCTTTGTTACCGAGTGGGGCACATATTGTTACAAGGTAATGCCGTTTGGGCACAAGAATGCAGGAGCTACTTATCAGTGGATGGCCACTACACTATTCCACGACTTGATGCACAAAGAGATTGAAGTATATGTGGATGATATGATGGTGAAATCAGAGACAAAAATTGGGCATATAGAAGCATTGGAGAAGTTCATTCAGAGAGTTGACAAATACAACTTGCAAGAAATGTGTGTTTGGGGTAACATCAGGAAAGTTGCTGGGACATACAGTTGGAATGAGATGAATAAAGGTAGACTCTGAAAAGATCAAAGCAATTACTGAGATGCCAGCACCGAAGACAGAGAAGGAAGTCAGAGCATTCCTCGGGAAAATTCAGTATATCAGTCGGTTCATCGCCAAGTTGACATCAGTATGTGAGCCTATCTTCAAACTACTGAGAAAAGACCAGCCAGTGAAATGGAATGAGCAATGTCAAGCAGCCTTCGACAAGATCAGAGAATACTTGGTAAAGCCACATGTACTGAGACCTCCGAGGCCGGGCATACCTTTGATATTGTATTTGGCCATAGAATCAGAAGCACTGGGGGCAATGATGGTACATGCATATGAGACAGGGGTATAACATGCAGTCTACTATCTCAGTAAGAAGATGATTTCGTACGAAGCCCATTATCATGGAGTAGAGAATATCTGTTTGGCAGTGGTATGGGCGTCCAGAAAATTACGTCATTACTTCCAGTCTTACAAGATCCAGGTGGTAGCCAAAGAAAATCCCTTGAAGTATCTACATTCAGTGTCTTCGCTAGTGGGGAAGTTGGGAAGATGGTTAGTGTTGCTGACAGAGTTTGACATTGAGTATCTCACCTCCAAAGTAATCAAAGGGCGAGCCGTAGCAGAGTTCCTAGCATTACAACCTATTGAAGGGGATCAATATAAGTTTGAATTCCCAGATGAAGAGATCCAAGCAATAACAATTCAAGGATGGAAAATGTATTTCGACGGAGCAGTGAATTGCAAAGGAGCCGGAATTGGGATTGTGATAGTGACTCCCGAATGAGAGACTTTGCCTATGGCCAATAGGTTGACGTTCGAAGTAACTAACAACATGGTCGAGTATGAAGCATGTGCTTTTGGATTGACTGCATTGATAGCCTTGAAGGCTGAGATCGTGGAGGTCTACGGAGATTCGATGTTGGTAGTCCGACAGATGAATGTAGAATGGGAACTGAAGGAAGAACGGTTGAAACTTTACATTTTCACCTCAGAAAGTTGGCACAGGCTATCCCCGATTATAAGTTTCAGCACTTGCCGCGAGAAGAGAATCAGATGGCAGACGCATTAGCTACAGTTGCAGCAACTTGGGAAAATCCAGAGAAGTTAGTGATGAGACCATTGATATTGACAACAGCGAGCAAACCTGTTTATGAGATAGAAAGAGTTCTGTAAGTGGAAGTCGATGATGGGAAACCTTGGTACTATGACATTCAACGGTATTTAGAACACGGAGAAATCCCAGAAGGAGCAAGCAGAAAAGATAGAATAGTTATTCAGAAGTTGGCTTCTCAGTATGTGGTTTTGAAAGGAGAATTGTACAAGAGACAAGCAAATGGCGTTCAGCTGAAGTTTTTGAGAAAAGAAAAAGCTTAGAAGACAATGGAAGAAGTACATGCCGGGGTATGTGGGAAGCACATGAATGGGTTGAACTAGTCTCGCAAGATTGTAAGACAAGGCTTCTATTGGTTGACCATGAAGACAGACTGTGCAAAGCTGGTAAAATATTGTCATGATTGTCAAGCACACGGTAATTTGAACCATCTGCCTCACACATAGTTACACGGGCTATCAGAGCCATGGCCTTTCTCAGTATGGGGAATTGATATGATCGGGGAGATTCGACCGAATGCATCGAATTGACATCGTTTCATAGTAGTTGCAGTGGACTACTTCTCAAAATGGGTGGAAATCGAGTTATTTCGTAACGTCACAACAAAGCAGATGGCGAAGTTCATAGCTCGGAACATCATATGTCGATATGGGATGTTGCATCATGTAGTGACAGATAACAGAGTTCAGTTTCAAGGAGAAACGAAGGCAATGCTACAGAGATATGGGATAGGACATCACAAGTCGTCACCTTACCGGCCGCAGGCAAATGGGGCAGTCGAGGCAGCCAATAAGACAGTAAAAAAGATATTAGCCAAGATGACAGAGAACTGCAAAGATTGGGCTAACAAGCTACCGTATGCCCTGTGGGGGTACAGAACATCAGTAAGAACAGCAACATGAGCCACACCTTATTATTTGGTCTACGGAATGGAAGCAGTGCTGCCAGTGGAAGTTGAGATACA
Source organism: Zanthoxylum bungeanum (assembly GCA_019454045.1). Lineage (NCBI taxonomy): Eukaryota > Viridiplantae > Streptophyta > Magnoliopsida > Sapindales > Rutaceae > Zanthoxylum > Zanthoxylum bungeanum. Next base: position 45,870 of record SKCR01000003.1, read on the forward strand.
ATCCCTACGGATTCTAGCAGAAGCAGAGTTGCCTGAACAGGAATGGGCCGCACAGAGATTTGAACAGTTAGCACTACTGGATGAAAAGAGGATGAAGCCATTGCATCACATGGAGATATATCAAAAGAGACTAGCCCGGACATTCAACAAGAATGTGTGTCCTACTAAGATCAGAAAGGGTGATTTGGTACTTAAGCAGTCGAGGCCGTCGACGACAGACCCAAGAGGAAAGTTCAGACCTAAATGGGAAAGACCCTACATAGTGCAGAAAGTAATGGGAATTGGGGCAGTAAGACTGTCAGATTTGGAAGGGAACGAGTTCACTGAGCCAATCAACGTGGATAGATTGAAGCAATATTTTGCCTGAGGGAAAGAAGACCGAGCAGTCACCAAGGGAATTGACAGAAGACCTAACCCAACGGGGTAGGAAACTTATTTCATGCATGCATGCATACACGTAACATATTTGCATTCTTTTTGTGTTTGTTCTGTTTTGTAATAACAGGTTTCAAAGAAGAGAAAGCGGCAAAAACAAGCCAACCAGAAGCAGCAACAGTACAGTGTCATCAGTTTCAGGAATGAATCGGTTTGGGGGGAGAGGCCCACATAAACATCAGTTTGGGGTCGAGGACCACATCAGTATCAGCTTGGGGGCGAGGCCCACATCAGCATCAGTTTATGGGCGAGGCCCACATCCGCATCAGTTTGGGGGCGAGGCCCATATCAGTATCAGTCTGTGGGCCGAGGCCCACATCAATATCAGTTTGGGGATGAGTCCCAGGGTCGAGGCCCACATCAGCATAAGTATCAGTTTGGGGATGAGTCTCAGTGCCGAGGCCCACATCAGTATCAATTTTGGGATGAGTCTCAGGGTCGACATCCACATCAGTATCAGCTTGGGGGCGAGACCCACATCAACATCAGTTTAGGGACGAGGCCCACATCCACATCAGTTTAGGGGCGAGGCCCACATCCGCATCAATCTGTGGGCCGAGGCCCATATCAATATCAGTTTGGGGATGAGTCTCATGGTCAATGCCCATATCAGCATCAATATCAGTTTTGGAGACAAGTCTCGGGGGGCGAGGCCCACATCAGCATCCGTATCAGTTTTGGAGATGAGTCTCAGGGTTGAGGCCCACATCCACATCAGCATCAGTATCAGTAATTTTGGGGATGCGTCTCAGGGTAGTGATCCACATCATCAGCAGTTTTGGGGATGCGTTCCAGGGTCGTGACCCACATCATCAGCAGTTTTGGGGATGCGTCATAGGGTCGTGACCCACATTATCAATGTTATCGGGATGCGTCCCAGGGTCGAGGCCCCCGTTGTCGGTTGTAGTTATCGGGATGCGTCACAAGGTCGTTGGCCCCCTACATCATCAGTTTTGGGGATGCGTCCCAGGGTCGTGACCCACATTGTCAGCGGTATTGGGATGCGTCCCAGGGTCGAGGCCCTCGTTGTCGGTTGCAGTTATCGGGATGCGTCCCAGGGCCGTTGGCCCCCTGCATTATTGATGAGTGGCAAATCTATCATTATTTCCCACTCATTTAACATAATATTTTGTATAGTTTCTTGAGTTTTGTGAATATTTTGATATGTTTTGTGTTATTTTGTAGATAAATAAAGTTTCAGGACATTCTGGAGGTGATTTGGACCAAAATAGTGAAAATTGGCAAAAAAGGCATTTTGGTAATTTGCCGCGTCGCGACGCCTAACGTGCGCCGGGTCTACAAATCAGAATCTGAGAAAATTTGACTTTGCTAACGTGCGCCGTGCCACGTGTCACCATCACAGCCGATCTGCTAACATGCGCCGTGCCACGTGTCATCATTCTACGATGCCGACAGTCACCATCGTCACGTGTCGCCACATGTCACTCCACGTCATTGCCACGTCATCGTCCACATCACCAGGATGACCAGTCAACATGTCACCTCACTGCCACGTCATCATCAACCAATCACAGCGTGCCACGTGTCGCGATTCTATGGTGCCGACAATCCAATTGCCATGTGTCGCCACGTCACCGCCATGTCAGCATCAATTATTGGCTTTCTTATCCCTATCTGACACGTGGCGGATAAGAATCTAGCCGACCAATCAGAAGCCGCCACGTGTCACAATAATTGAGCCCCAACCACCTTGCCACGTGTCACTTTATCACTTTATCCATAATCTTCAACCGATGAACCAGAAGCTGCCACGTCGACCAAACTGGCGTCGCGACGCCGGACCTCTACTGACTCCTATAAATAGAGCGGGAAATCTCAGTTTCAGTTGTACCACTCTCTCTCATCTCTTTGATGTAAATAGGGAGTTTCTCTCTCTAGTTTCTTTTAATTTTTAGTTTTTAGTTTTGTAATTAATTTTAATTACGTTTTGTAATAATAGTAATTTACTTTTTTACTTTTTACAGTTTTTACTATTCACCATGAGAAGGTAACTTCCCCAGCTAGGGTGAAAGGTAATTCTTTTATTATTGTTATTTAGATTAATCTCCCTTAATTATAATATATTCACTATTTAAAATATTGACTTAAAAAGGATACAGCCAAATTGGTCGGTTGGTAATTCATTTTAATATGGTTTAAACCTGACTAATCAAGGATACCGCCAGATTGGTCGGTTGGTAATTAAATTTTCTTACCGCCTATATGGCAGGTTCATGGACAAATCTTTTTACCGCCTTAATGGCTGGTTGGACTTAATTTGACTTAATCAGGTTACCGCTTATATGGTTGGTTGGTAATGTTATCACAAGTTTATATATTATATTATGGGAGATATCTAAATTAGTAGTAGTAAAAGTAATTCTTTTTACCTTAGCATTTTATTTTATTGTAATTTATTTTTCAGCTTTTACTTTACTGCAGTTACTTTTCAACATTTTTACTTTATGTCTTTTATTTTTAAGTTTTTACTAGCCCTAGTTATGTGTTGTAACTAAATTAGTTATCTGGGGTTGTGATGACTTTTAATATCACCAGTTTATAAGGGGTTAGATTATAGTTTGGGTATTATAAAGATTTATTTATTGAGTCTTAATCTTAATGTTTTTTCATTAACTGGCCATTAATAAAATTGAACTGGGAAACTTAAAATGAACTAGACATAGGGATTTTAGTTTAAGACCTTAGACTCAATAGCCCACGATCTTCCTTGAGGATAGATAACCATTTAATAGATTTCCTTACAGGATAGACATATACATGTCGGGCGGGGGTAGCCATAATTGGAACTTAAACTTAATGAATCCATATAATTTGGTTGACATAGACATATGGTTCAATTGGGTTAAACTGGGTATTTGTGTCTGACCATCGACAGAGGCTTACACATAATTTAGTGTTACAGGTTAATAAATCAATTTATTACCCAACTTTAAGATAACCAATTCATCTTTTAAATGATATTGTAAGAAATCACAACCCTAGATAGTTTTTAATATTGAATTTTCTTAAAACCTACTTTCGAACACTTTATTTACTTGTTTTTAAATTTAGAATCGTCACCATTTCAAATCAATCAAACACATGTTAGATACTAGTAATCATTTGACCTCATAAAATTAATAGATTAGATATTAAGTCCTCGTGGGATCGATATTTTTATACTACTTGAACGATACGTGCGCTTGCGTTATACGTGTGTGTTTACGCCGATCACGTTTTTGCCGCCGTTGCCGGGGACTTATTTATATTTCACTATTAGTTTTAAGGTTAGATACTTTACTTGTATCTAACTTGTTTTTACTTATTGTTGTTGTTTTCTTGTGTTTCAGGTTCTTAGAAACTTTATGAGACGAACCAGAAGCTTTGAACTCCGACCGCTTGACCCAGAAATTGAAAGAACCATCAGACAGTTGAGAAGGGAAAGGCGAGAAGGTCACGAAGCTTTAGTCAACATGGAACCTGAACCTTTGGAGGTTGCACCACCAATTCCCATTCGAGACAGAACCATTCCGGTGGTTGACAGACTCATTTCTTGTATTGTACTTCCTCCCTTACCAGCAAATGCGGGTGACATCAAAACATGCATTCAGATGATTCAGCAGTCATTTCAGTTTGGGGGGAATGCAACTGAAGATCCTAATGCCCACATCAGCAACTTCCTGGAAGTTTGCGGCACTTTCAATTACAATCGAGAAGCTGAAGAAGCAATCAGACTGCGTATTTTTCCATACTCCTTGAAAGACTGAGCCAAAGCTTGGCTACATTCACTACCAGCAGGTTCCATCACAACTTGGAACACTTTAGCCACCAAATTTCTTGCAAAGTACTTTCCACCAGCCAGAACTGGAAAACTGAGGAATGACATCACATCTTTGTACAACAAGATTCAGAATCTCTCTACGAAGCTTGGGAAAGGTACAAAGATTTGCTCCGGAAATGTCCTCACCATGAAATTCCAAAATGGCTTCAAGTCCAAACTTTCTATAATTGACTTTCTGGAATAATGAGAACCACAATTGATGCTGCTGCTGGAGGAGCTTTAATGGCAAAAGGAGAAGATCAAGCATGTGACTTAATTGAAGAAATGGCCAACAACAACTCCTTGTGGCCAACAGAAAGGAGCATGATCCAAAGAATTGCAGGAATTTATGAAGTTGGAGCCAACACAGCACTGAATTCCAAGCTGGATGTGATTTGCAAAAATCTGGAAATTCTTAACATGAAAGTTAATGGTGGATCCACAAGTTCACCATTTGGAGGAATACCTGAGTCAGAATCTTACAACCAATAAGAAGAGACGGTGAATTATGTCAACAATTTCAACAGACAGAGGAACAATCCATATTCCAACACCTACAACCCATGGTGGAGGAATCATCCTAATTTTTCATGGGGCAACAATTCAGGGCAAAAGAACAATCCACCACCTGGATTCCAATAGCAGAACTATCCACCACCTGAATTCCAGCAATAGAACAAAGGCCAGGAGCAAACAAATGAACCAGGAATAGCAGAAGTGCTGACTCAGTTAAAAAAGTATGATGCTATGTTTCAGAGCCAATCAGCTTCCATCAAAGCACTGGATAATCAAATCGGACAACTGGCCAATGCTCATAGTTACAGACCGTCAGGTACCATTCCTAGCAACACAGAACCAAATCCAATGAACATAGGGAAGGAGCAGTGTCATGCCATCATGTTAAAAAGCGGTACTGAATTCAATAAAGATATCGGAGCCAAAACAACTGCTGAGGAAGTTCCAAAAGAAACAGGGCAACTGACGGGGGAAAAAGAAGCAAAGGAAAAAGAACAGATCATTCCACCTCCACCTTTTCCTCAGCGTCTTCAGAAGAACAAATTGGACAAGCAGTTTTCTCGTTTCCTGGAGATCTTCAAAAAGTTGCATATCAACATTCCATTTGCAGAAGTGTTGGAACAAATGCCCAGCTATGCCAAATTCATGAAAGACATTCTTTCACGAAAGCGGAGATTGGGAGATTACGAGACAGTAACATTATCAGAAGAATGCAGCGCTATTATTCAGAGAAAACTTCCCCCAAAGTTGAAAGATCCTGGCAGTTTCACTGTTCCATGCACCATAGGAGAACATGACTTTGGTAAGGCTTTGTGTGATTTAGGTGCAAGTGTTAACTTGATGCCTTTTTCTATTTTCACGAAACTACATATTGGAGAAACAATGCCCACCTCAGTCTCACTACAACTTGCTGATAGAACGCTCGTATTTCCAAGAGGTGTAGTTGAGGATGTGCTAGTCAAGGTTGACAAATTCATTTTCCCAGCAGATTTTATTGTCCTTGATATGGAGGAAGACGCAGACGTGCCAATCATCTTCGGGAGACCATTCTTGGCTACAGGTCGAACCATTATTGATGTACAAAAAGGAGAATTAATTATGATGGTACATGACCAAGAAGTAACATTCAATGTTTTCAAGGCCATGAATTTCCCAGATGATGAAAAGAATGAGGAATGTTTCAGACTTGATGTGATACACAGTATCATTCAGAACTCTGATGAAAGACAAAGTTCTACTGACAAACTTAAAGCATGTCAATTGCCCGTGGAGCCTAAAAATAAAGCGTCTTTTGCACTGAAAGAGCCAATCCTTGCACAACAAGCAACAGAAGAGAAAAAGTTCCACCAGCTCAACGAATTGAAGGAATTTCACATCAGCCTTTTGAGGATGCCAAATTGTACAAAGAAAAGGGCAAGAAAAGACATGATGAGAAGTTAGTGCGCATACAACTGGAACCAGGGCAGAAGGTACTGTTAAATAAATCAATGGTGAAATTCTTCCCATGGAAGCCAAAATCACGGTGGTCAGGTCCATTTGTGATCACCAAAGTTTTACCAGATAGAGCCGTTGAGATACATGATCCTGACTCCAACAAAACTTTCAAGGTTAAAAACAAGCGTGTCAAGCACTACTGGGGAGAATCATTTGAGCGACAAAAAGAAAGTGTTACACTTTCAGATCCAGCCTAACGTTCGAAAAGTCATGTCTAGCTGTCGACATTAAACTTAGCGCTCGCAGGGAGGCAACCCATGCAATTTTTGTATATATTGTGATTTGGTGTGTTTTATTTTTGTGTGTTTAATTTTTGCAGGTTTTGTCATTTCAAGATGGAAGAAGCTCTAGCAAATCTTCACAAGCAATTTCCTTCTCTCCCTCAAAAATCTCTGATGAAAGTCTACAAAGCTCGCTTGGAACGAATGAGATTACTGATGATCAAAGGTATTCCTACTGACATTCGTTGGTTAATTGAAGCACGAGTCCGATTGGCAGGTGAGTCTTCTGACTCTTTTATTTTACATCTGCCTGGCTTAGGAAGGAGCACCTATGCTAAAAAGAGAAGAGCCAAAAGAATACGTGTTTGTTATAAATGTGCTCGCATGTTTTGTAATATTCATTGTCGTTCTTTAGGAATGGTGTTCGATAACCGCGAAGATAAGATTAACTTCATTAGGGATGGCTTGAGTAAGGAGTCTTTGGATGACATATCTAAAACTCTTGAGACGAATCCCAGTGGATGTGTGTATCATGAAATTCGCATGTTATTCAACAATTCCAAAAGGAAAGACAACTGTTAAGTCTCGGGAATCTGACTCAAAAAGACCATGTTTGCCAATTTATAAGAAAATTGGATGGGAAGCTTGTCCCTGACGCATAGACGTCAATCAAGCCGTTACTTTTCTTGTAAATATTATATCTTTTTGTCTTTTCTTAATAATTGTAAATTGTTTTGTTGTTTTCTTTTATTTTCTTCGACAGGATCCATACCTTTTTGACTATCACGATATTATTTCGCTACTAATCGTCATCTGTAAGATACTTGTGCTATTTTTACTCACCCTTTTCAGGAACAATAAATTCATCCGTCATTGCACTTTTGAAGGCATCCAGAGTTGAGAAAAAAATACATATAAAAAATAAGTCACTTCAGAATACGAGTTGAAAACATATGTGTGTTTTGCGGTAGTAGTGTGGCATTAAGCCACAATACGTAGAAGCGGCACAAGAATTGGGTCGAGTCTTAGCTGCAAGGAATATGCACTTAATATATGGCGGGGGTAATCTTGGACTTATGGGGATCGTTTCAAAGGCCATACATGAAGGAGGCAGTCACATTTTGGGAATCATCCCAAAATCCTTGGCGGAGGCAAATCTTATTGGACCATCAAACAGAGAGGAACTGATCGTGCCAGATGTCTGAACGATTGGTAGAAATGATTAACCGTGCTGATGCTTTTATTGCTTTGCCAGGTGGCTTGGGTACATTGGAGGAAATTTTTATTGTTCTATCTTGGGCGAACTTGAAGATACACCAGAAACCACTTGGACTATACAACGTTGATGGATTTTATGATTTTCTTTGTGTGTTTCTTGATGATGCCCGGAGAAATGGGTTCGTGTCAAAACCTTTGAAAGAACTCCTCTTTACTGCCAGAACTGCTCCGGATCTAATTTACCAACTCTTAGCCTATGAACCACAAGTTGACCATATCATTTCAAAGATAAATTGGTCCGAGGACGATCGTGGTAAGAGGCGTCAGATTAATCTGGATCTTAACCTTTAATTTCCTGTAAAATTTCAGCTAACCAAGTACTATCTTCTAAACTCTTCTTCTATTATTTAAGACATTGGGGACAATGTCTCATTTATGTTTGGGGGAGAGAATTAGTTGATTAGTATCTTCTTTTTAGTTGTGTGTTGTTTTTAATTTTTAGTTCAAAATTTTTGGAAAAATACAAAAAAAAAATAGAAAATTTTTCAAAAATTACAAAAATATTTTGTGTTTTTGTGTTTTTATTTTGACTAAAAAGATGAAATTGGTAAGAGATAGCTGAGTAAGGAATTTACTATCCTGAGACGTATCTCAAACCTATTTCGAAACAAGTTAATTTTTGTTTATTTCCTTTTGAATTATTTAATTTGTAAATTCTCCATAAAATTGACTAAAATAGATCTTCATATGCTTAGTTGACAGGTATTATCAACATATATAGTAACATACGGACATAAGCTAAAATTGAAAAGTTTGTAATATTCAGTGCTCTATTTTAATTGGAGGAAACATCTCAAAAAGCAATGGAGTAAAAAAAAAAATCTGAGATCTGAGTTATTAAGTCTGTAAGGGTATTTTAACACCTAGTGCCCTAAAGCCAACTGGTTTGGGAGTCACTGGCCCAAAGCTCGCTACATGGATCAAAGATGATGCAAAAATATATATATCTGAAGTCTGAGTAATTAAGTCTGTATGGGTGTCTTAATACCTGGTGTCCTAAAACCAACTGGTTTGGGAGCCACCGACCCAACACTCGCTACATAGACGGAAGATATTGTATATAAATAAAAAAAAAACAAAATCAAAGAAAAAAAAACAGAAAAATCAGAAAAATTATTCCATTGCTACAAAAATGTGTGAAATCTGATAGAACTTTAGGACAAAAATATTACTCTCTTATCAACTGCACTTATGACTGTTGTGGGCAAAAATGAGTTGTTTAATATTTTGTTGACTGTGTATATGAAGAATGGTAAAAATAATCGGAGAATTTACTTATTCAGTAATTTAGAAAGAAACAAAACAACTAGTAACTTGGAGTAGAAATTTCACCTGATTAGTCACTAACTTCTTTATTCTCTTTTCGCTTGTTTTTTTGCTTTTGTGTGCATTAGTTTCACTACTTTTTTACTTTTGTAAAATGTTTGTGTGTATCATTGCTGTAAACCCTCACGAGACTACAACTCGTCCACTAGGGACACCTAGGGGTTTAAAGGCTTGTTGCATACGCTAAATGCAACCGTGATCCCTACGAAAGTAGCTTAGTTAAATTTTATTATGTTATTTTATTTTGTGTTTTGCTCGAGGACTAGCAAAATGTTAGGTTTGGGGGTGTGATGAGTGGTAAATCTATCACTATTTCCCACTCATTTAACCTAATATTTTGTATAGTTTCTTGAGTTTTGTGAATATTTTGATATGTTTTGTGTTATTTTGTAGATAAATAAAGTTTCAGGACATTCTAGAGGTGATTTAGACCAAAACAGTGAAAATTGGCAAAAAGTGCATTTTGGTAATTTGTCGCGTCGCGACGCCTAACGTGCGCCGAACAGTGCTAACGTGCGCCGGGTCCACAAATAAGAATCTGAGAAAATTTGACTTTGCTAACGTGCGTCGTGCCACGTGTCACCATCACAGCCGATCTGCTAACATGCGTCATGCCACGTGTCATCATTCTACGGTGCCGACAGTCACCATCGTCACGTGTCATTGCCATGTCATCGTCCACATCACCAGATTGACCAGTCAACATGCCACCTCACTGCCACGTCATCATCAACCAATCACAGCGTGCCACGTGTGGCGATTCTATGGTGCTGACAATCCAATTGCCATGTGTCGCCACGTCAGCGCCATGTCAGCATCAATTATTGACTCTCCTATCCCTATCTGACACGTGGCGGATAAGAATCTAGCCGACCAATCAGAAGCCACCACATGTCACAATAATTGAGCCCCAACCACCTTGCCACGTGTCACATTACCACCTTATCTAGAATCTTCAACCGACGAACAGAAGCTGCCACGTCGACCAAACTGGCGTCGCGACGTCGGACCTCTACTGACCCCTATAAATAGAGCGCGAAATCTCAGTTTCAGTTGTACCACTCTCTCTCATCTCTTTGATGTAAAGAGAGAGTTTCTCTCTCTAGTTTCTTTTAATTTTTAGTTTTTAGTTTTGTAATTAATTTTAATTACGTTTTGTAATAATAGTAATTTACTTTTTTACTTTTTACAGTTTTACTATTCACCATGAGGAGGTAACTTCCCCAGATAGGGTGAAAGGTAATTCTTTTACTATTGCTATTTAGATTAATCTCCCTTAAATATAATATATTCACTATTTAAAATATTGACTTAAAAAGGATATCGCCAGATTGGTCGGTTGGTAATTCATTTTAATCTGGTTTAAACCTGCCTAATCAATGATACCGCCAGATGGTCGGTTGGTAATTAAACTTTCTTACCGCCTATATGGCAGGTTCATGGACAAATCTTTTTACCCCGCCTTAATGGCTGGTTGGACTTAATTTGACTTAATCAGGTTACCGCCTATATGGTTGGTTGGTAATGTTATCACAAGTTTATATATTATATTATGGGAGATATCTAAATTAGTAGTAGTAAAAGTAATTCCTTTTACCTTAGAATTTTATTTTATTGTAATTTACTTTTCAGCTTTTACTTTACTGCAATTATTTTTCAGCATTTTTACTGTATGTCTTTTATTTTTAAGTTTTTACTAGCCATAGTTATGTGTTGTAACTAAATTAGTTTATCTGGGGTTGTGATGACTTTTAATATCACCGGTTTATAAGGGGTTGAATTATAGTTTGGGTATTATAAAGATTTATTTATTGAGTCTTAATCTTAATGCTTTTTCATTAACTGGCCATTAATAAAATTGAACTCGGAAACTTAAAATGAACTAGACATAGGAATTTTAAGTTTAAGACCTTATACTCAATAGCCCACGATATTCCTTGAGGATGGATAACCCTTTAATAGATTTCCTTACAGGATAGACATATACCTGTCGGACGGAGGTAGCCATAATTGGAACTTAAACTTAATGAATCCAGATAATTTGGTTGACATAGACATATGGTTCAATTGGGTTAAACTGGGTATTTGTGTCTGACCATCGACATAGGCTTACACATAATTTAGTGTTCCAGGTTAATAAATCAATATATTACCCAACTTTAAGATAACTATTTCATCTTTTAAGTGATATTGGAAGAAATCACAACCCTAGATAGTTTTTAATATTAATTTTCTTAAAACCTACTTTCGAACAACTTTATTTACTTGTTTTTAAATTTAGAATCGTCACCATTTCAAATCAATCAAACAACATGTTAGATACTAGTAATCATTTGACCTCATAAAATTAATAGATTAGATATTAAGTCCTCGTATGATCGATATTTTTATACTACTTGAATGATACGTGCGCTTGCGTTATACGTGTGTGTTTACGCCAGTCAATTATCAGTTTTTGGGATGCATCACAGGGTCGTGACCCACATTATCAGCGGTATTGGGATGCGTCCCAGGGTCGAGGCCCCCGTTGTCGGTTGCAGTTATTGGGATGCGTCACATTGATGAGTGGTATTTCTATCATTATTTCCCACTCATTTAAACCTAATATTTAATATAGTTTCTTGAGTTTTGTGAATATTTTGATGTGTTTTTGTGTTATTTTGTAGATAAATAAAATTTCAGGACATTCTGGAGGTGATTTGGACCAAAACAGGAAAAATTGGCAAAAAGGGCATTTCGGTAATTTTAGCACGTCGCGACGCCTAACGTGCACCAGAGCTGCTAACGTGCGCTGGGTCAACGGGTCAGAATTTGAGAAGTTTGACTTTGCTAATATGCGCCTGCCACGTGTCACCATCACAGCCGATCTGCTAACGTGCGCCGTAACACGTGTCATCATCCTACGGTGCCGACAATTTCTCTCAGCCGCCTTGCCACGTCAGCATCAATTATTGAGTTGTCAGCCACCTCGCCACGTGTCGCCTTATCTTCTTATCCGAATCGCCACGTGTCAAGCCGTCATTGTGCCACGCCTCACTGTTCCAGCGTACCGACGCGCAAGACCCTGGCGTCGCGACGCTGGAACCCCACCGAGGCCTATAAATTCAGCTCGAGATTTCAGATTTTGTTGTACCATTCTCTTCCATTTCTTTGATGTAAATAAGGAGTTCTTCTCTCTCTAAGTTTCTTTTAATTTTTATCTTTTAGTTTTGTAATAATTTTAATTACTTTTTGTAATAATAGTAATTTACTTTCTTTATTTTTACAGTTTTTACTATTCACCATGAGGAGGTAACTTCCCCAGCTAGGGTGAAAGGTAATTATTTTACTATTGCTATTTAGATTAATTCCCTTAAAAATAATATATTCACTATTTAAAATTTGACTTAAAAAAGATACCGCTATATTGGTCGGTTTGTAATTTAATTTTAATCTGGTTTAAACCTGACTAATCAAGGATACCGCCAGATTGGTCGGTTGGTAATTTAATTTTGGTTCCGCCTTTATGGCTGGTTTATGGACAAATATTACCGCCTGTGGACAACAGAACCTGGGCGACGTCATTCCTAGGCTCGCGGCCTAGTTTGGGAAGTACTAAATAACATGGAGTCGCCACCCGGTGTGAACCGGGACAAAGATTTAAGGCCGCACTCACCCCTCGCAAGGGAAGACCTCAAACCGTTGGGTTCGGAATGGTCCCTTACTTATGTCACTTGTAATGAAATGATTTATGTAATAATTTAATCAAGCTTAAGTAACACTTATTTCCAAGAGTATCATGCTTCTAAATTCTCATATTCAAGATAAAACTTATGTACACATTTCACATATATCTCACGTTTAAAATTGCATGCTTAACATATATCAAAATAGCAACGAACATACAACTTCATTTGCATATTATATTCAGGAAAACACAAGCACACATGTTAACCATACAAGCACACATGTTAACCATACAAGCACACATATGGGCACTTTTCCAAGCGGTACGTGGAATTGTATCCCAAGTACAGACCGCACTACCGTCCATTCGGAATCGGCTACGGAATTTACGTATGGGTTTCCATCCGATATACCGCAAGAAATAATACTCAAATGTTATCATGACATAAGCATATGAATGGCAATACATTAACATATTTGTATTTATACATGTGGAGATAGCTACTAGGAAAACTATGCATGAAATCTAATGAAGAGGACTCAGTTCAGTGTGTTCGCGTTCGTGTAGCGTTCGTAAATGCGTTCGAACGGAAATGAAACAGAATGCTCACGTTCGAGTAGCGTTCGTAAACGCGTTCGAACGGAAATGAAACAGAATGCTCACGTTCGTATGGCGTTTGTTAACGCGTTCGAACGGAAATGAGACAGAATACTCACGTTCGTATGGCGTTTGTTAACGCGTTCGAACGGAAATGAGACCTGACACATGATAAGGCAAAAACACATGCGCGTTCGAGTTGCGTTCGTAAACGCGTTCGAACGGGAACAGACCTGATGCATGAAATGGGACGCAATACATAAACATAAAATAAAAGGGCGCGGCGAAGTACTGCCGTAAAGGTGACCTTTTGGGGCTCTTGATCTCTCAAAGAGGGGACCTTTAGACCAACATACTAAGCCCATGCGCGTCACATCACACATACAAGAATAGAACCAATCATATCAACCAAGTATGCCCGATTGAACACATCTTACATCCAATCTGAACACACATCAACCGGCGCGGCAAAGCATCGTGGTAACGGGTTTTAACCCCTCCCATAAGGGATCTTTCATTCCACTTACTAAGCCCATGCGCTTGATTGAACCATACATAAAAGATAAACTCAATAACATCAAACTAAGTATGCCCGATTGAACGTATCTTGCATCCAACCGAACACACATCAACCGGCGCGGCGAAGTAGTGTCACAAAGGTGGCCTTTTCGGCTCTTTATCTCCCAAATGGAGGACTTTTGGACTAACTCATTAAGCCCATGCGCCTGATTGAATCATGCATAAATAAACAACATATTGAATTCAAGTAAAGAAAACTAAATAAGCAAAAGCAACACAACGAAAGAAAGATGATGCCGTTTACCCAAGCGGTACGTGGAGTTGTGGCCCGAGTACAGATCATACTACCGTCCATTCGGAATCGGCTATGAAATTTATGTCCGGGTTTCCATCCGATATACCGCGAGAGTTGACACATCTCTCATTCATCCAATACCCACAACATATTACATCTCATAATTCATGCATATTTATCTACTCAAAGACCACAACACGCATTTCAACATGACAATCATACAAGTAATACTTAATAAATAATGCGGAAAAGGAAAACAAGTGTGAAAGATACCCTCAGGTCTAACCTTTTAAGCCGTCTCTCAGACTCGCGTTTCACGAAGATCGGAAGGGGTAAAGCTCCGCAACTTTTCTGGTTCACTGGTTCAGCGTCCGAGCTCACTGCTTTGTTGTTTTGCTTGCGGTTCGAACTCCGTTCTGCTCCTATTCGGCCTCTGTCTTGCTGCTCATTGCACGGGCCACATGTTTTAACGTTTTCAATGAACTATTCCAAGTTTGTGTGGGTTTTTAGTGCAGTTGTGTGTGATTATTTTTAAGATTATCTATGCAGTTTTTATGTTACTGTTTTTTAAGGATTTGGGCTACTGTTTTAAGGTAATCTAGGAGGTTGTTTAGGCGTGTTTTAGGATTCGGCTAAGGGTGAGTTTGGTGTGTTCTGGATTCGGCTATGGTGGTTGTAAGTGCTTTGGATTCGGCTATGGTGGTTGGGTTCTTTGTTTTCTTTCTTGTGTATGTGTGAAGTGTTTTCTCTTTTTTTTTGTTTAGTCTTGGGTGTGTAGAGAGAGTCTAGAGAGATTTCGAGAGAGTGTTGGGTGTGAATTATCTGTGTCAAGGCTGGGTGTGTTTTGGAGGCTTGTGTCAAGGAGAGGAATGGCTTGGGTTAGGGGTTGTTTATATAGAAGATGTCTAGGGTTTCACCTTGTCTCACAAGGAAGAGATCCTCTTTCCAAATTAGGAGAGATGAGAAAGGTATACACAAGATTGAGGGGGGACAAAATATTTTATTTTAGGAAGTTGTAATATTTAATTTGTGTTGGTTTAGGAATACAATATTTTAAGTTTGGGAATAATCTTATTAGATTGGGAATATAATTGGTTGATTGATTTTAATTAGGCATGACTTTAGTTTAAGTTAGGTAATTATTTTATTTAATTGGTAAATGGCTTAAATATTTTATTTAATGTTTAATGTTTAAATTAATATTTATTTATTTAATTTGGGATGTGTTTTATGGGCTTTGGGGAGCTAAATGGGCTGGGTGTGAGGCTAGCAGCAAAACCAGAATTACCGACACCGTTCGAACGCTTCCTCGAACGCGACACGAACACCCGCAATCTGTTTCCCGTTCGAACGAAGTAGCGAACGCAGCACTAACGAAGACAGTGAGCTTGTTTATTCTGAATTTCCCCTTCCGATATCCGTTTCCCGCGGCTTTCGTGACTCAAAAGGTAGTGCCTCCAAATGAGGCTCATCATCGGGTTTCACATGCGAAAATGCAATGCCTACACCGCCTTAATGGCTGGTTGGACTTAATTTGACTTAATCAAGATACCGCCAGATTGGTCGGTTGGTAATATTATCACAAGTTTATATATTATTTTATGGGAGATATCTAAATTAGTAGTAGTAAAAGTAATTCATTTTACCTTAGCATTTTATTTTATTGTAATTTACTTTTCATTATTTACTTTACCGCATTTTTACTTCAAGTCTTTTATTTTCATGTTTTTACCAGCCCTAGTTATGTGTTGTAACTAAATTAGTTATCTGGGGTTGTGATGACTTTTAATATCACCGGTTTATAACGGGTTAGATTATAGTTTGGGTAATATAAAGATTTATTTATTGAGTCTTAATCTTAATGCTTTTTAATTAACTGGCCATTAATGAAATTGACTAGGTAAACTTAAAATGAACTAGACATAGGTATTTTAAGTTTAAAAGACCTTAGACTCAATAGCCCACAATCTTCCTTGAGGATAGATAACCCTTTAATAGATTTCCTTACAGGATATGAATATACCTGTCGGGCGGGGGTAGCCTTAATTGGAACTTAATCTTAATGAATCTAGGTAATTTGGTTGACATAGACATATGGTTCAATTGGATTATACTAGGTATTTATAATTGACCATCGGAAGAGGCTTTTACATAATTTAGTGTTCCAGGTTAATAAATCAATATATTACCCAACTTTAAGATAACCACTTCATCGTTAAAATAATATTAAAAGAATTCACAACCCTATATAGTTTTTAATATTGAATTTTCTTAAAACCTACTTTCGAACAATTTTATTTACTTGTTTTTAAATTTAGAATCGTCACCATTTCAAATCAATCAAACAACCTGTTAGATACTAGTAATCATTTGACCTCATAAAATTAATAGATTTGATATTAAGTCCTCGTGGGATCGATATTTTTATACTACTTGAACGATACGTACGCTTGCGTTATACGTGTGTGTTTACGCCGGTCACCCATGATCGAGGTCCACTGCGTCATCAAATCAACTCGAAGCAGCAAGCAAGTCAGGTGGCAGCTGGCAAGCCAGGTAAATAAAAATGCATTGCACAACTTTGATAGGATTGTCATTTTCACACACTGCACAAGCCCCATCAAAGTGGGGGCGACTGTAGGCACTGCATTTTGCATATAAGTCCCGATGATGAGTCTCGTACGGTGGCACTACTCTTTAGGTTGCGAAAGTCGCGGGAAACGAATGTCGGAAGGGGAAATTCAGAATAAGTATGTCATCAGATTCAATTCACATGTTTACTGCTTTCGTTCGTGCTGCGTTCGTGAACACGTTCGAACGTCAAGCAGATTCTGAGCGTTCGTGCAACGTTCGAATAGGCGTTCGAAAGGTGTCGGTACTTCTGGTTTTGTTGCTAGCCTCACGCCCAAGCCCATTTAGCCCACCAAAACCCACCCAAAAATAATTAAAACATTTAAAACATGTCACAAATTAAAATAATATCCTTCCTAAATTAAATAAATCACATCCCAATCTAAATAATTCACATACCTAAAAAAACAAATCAATATATCACCTTCTCAATCAAACCAAATCTCCTCCCTAACTTAAGAAGATTTTTCCTTGTGAGACACTAATCAAAATATTCCCCCCATATTTACTTGATCTATTCCTATTCAAACCTTAGAAACCCTAGCCTTTGCCTATAAAAAAGAAGCCTAAACCAACCTTTAATACCCTAGCACATACATACAAATCACAAGAAATTCTGCAAAGCATTATCACATTTTCCTACCTAGTTCACACGCCCAAGACAAAAAAAAAAGCAAGAAAAAAACAAATAATTTTCTCTCCTACCCTACTCCACCATCACTGAAACACTCACCAAATAACCCATCCATTGCCGCATAAACGAACCCCCATACCAGCCATACCTTCACCCAAAACAGTGAACAAATCACCCCAAAACAGTGAACAAATCACCCCAAAAACAGTCTTTTAATATAGCAAAACAGTGACAAAAAAAATGCACTTTAAAACCCTTAAATTACCGCAAGAAACAACAGTAAAACAGCAGCAAAACAGAGAAAATGATAGCTCAAAACACCGAAGCAGTGAACGAGAGCAGTGGACCAGTGAACCGGAGGAATTGCGGAGCACTAACCCTTCCGACGGCCGTATAACGCACTTTCGAGAGACGACCTAAGAGGTTAGACCTGAGGGCACCCTTTTTATTTATTCTCATCTTTTTTTTTGTTTATTAGAATTCCCTCGCTTGAGAGTCGTTTGTTGATATAAGTTGTGGTCCTTGAATGAATGAAATATGTGTTCTCTCTTGTGGTATATCGGATGGAAACCTGGACATAAATTTTGTAGCCGAATCCGAATGGACGGTATTGCGGTTTGCACTTGGGATACAATGTCACGTATCACTTGAGAGATTCACACATTTTGTTTCATCCAACCTTGTATTCAAGCATGATTGGGTTGCTAGCATGTTATTTATCTTTTAAGCATGATTTAATCGTTAGTATGCTATTACTTTCTGCATTTTACTTTATATGCATTGTGATGTAATGCGCATGGGTTTAGTATGTTAGTCTAAAGGTTCTCAATTTGAGGGGAGAAAAGTCCAAAATGCTACATTTACGACAATACTTTGCCGCGCCGGACGAAGTGTATTTGATTGAATGTGAGATACGTTTAATCGGATATACGGAAGTCCACATTATTGTCTCGTTCATTTATATGCATTGTGATGTAATGCGCATGGGCTTAGTATGTTGGCCTAAAGGTTCTCAATTTGAGGGGAGAAAAGTCCAAAATGCTACCTTTGCGATAATACTTTGCCGCACCGGACGAGGTGCACCCGATTGAATGTGAAATGTGTTCCATCGGGCACACGAGGTCCTACATTGTGGATTTTCTTATCTAAGTATGTGTTGTGTCGTCTATCATGCATCAAGTATTGTCCCGTTCGAACGCGTTCTCGAACGCTATACGAACGCGAACATTCTGTTTACCATTCGAACGCGTTTACGAACGCTACTCGAACACACATGTATTTTCATTGTTTTATCATGTATCAAGTCTTGTCCCGTTCGAACGCGTTCTCGAACGCTATACGAACGTGAACCTTCTGTTTACCGTTCGAACGCGTTTACGAACGCTACTCGAACGTTCATGTGTTTTATTGTATTATGCACCATGTCTCATCTCGTTCTAACGCGTTATCAAACGCTATACGAACGTGGACATTCTGTTTATCGTTCGAACGCGTTATCAAACACTTGTATTTGTTTACTGTTCGAATGCGTTTACGAACGCTACACGAACGCGCACACTGGACATATTCCTTTATCATGTTTCATGCATTCCTAGTCATTCCCTCCCCCATCATATGTTTAGTCAGCTCTCTTCAGTATTTATGCACTTAATTGCCTCTCTTTAATATGCATGCTTGTACAATCATTGTCCATTTGCGTTTCCATGATCATCAATGTAATGCGTCTGTGAAATTATGTGTTTATCGTTATTTCAATCTACTTTTATGCATGCAAGCTTAGGCATAGGTTATATACAAATAGGTTATAGGCAAACGTAGATACGAGCTTTGTTTCTATGCATGTGAACTTAGAAATAGAATACCCTTGGAAATATATGTTGCTAGATTCGATTAAATTATTGCACAAATCATATCATTACAAGTGGCATAAGTAATGGACCATTCTGAACCCAACGGTTTGAGGTCTTCCTTTGCGAGGGGTGAGTGCGGCCTTAAATCATTTTCCCGGTTCACACCGGGTGGCGACTCCATGTTATTTCTCTGGTTTAGTTCCCCCGTGGGCTACTCCGTACTCCTAACCGGGTCGCGAGCCCGGAACAGCGTCGTCCAATTTCTGTGTCTTACATTAGTAGTGGAAGAATATCAAGCATTATATATTAATAATTGGCTCCTATTTCACATGGATCTTTATGTGTTAATTATAATATCCGCATATAGCTATTATGAGATGAAAGTTACATAACTTAAGTGTTTTTCTTTTTATGGTGCATATGATTTTTCCTAAAATACTAAATAGCATTTTTTTTTCTTATTTAAAATATATAAATATAATTTATCAAGGGTGGCAAAATGAATTGATAAATCAAATTTTTATCGAATCATAAATGAATCGAATTAAAATGTAATGAATTTGTATTCGATTCGTTTATTAAACGAATCGAATACGAATATTCGTTTAATCATAATATTATTCAATAACATAAATTATCATATTTATTTACACTAATTATGCATAAATAGATACATATAAATACGTAATTAGTATATTTATTAAAAATAACTCACCAAATATCAATAATATTAGTTTTTCTATGGTAATTAGCCATAATTTATTGAATCTTAAATGAAAATAACAATAACCAATAAAATAAAATAATAAAACGAATCAATGAACTTAAATTCGTATATTAAACGAATCGAATTGACTCATTTATTAAACGAATCAATTTTTTCAAATCTGTATTCGCTTTAAAACGAATCGAATCGAACGAATAAATGAATTTTAACCCAAATTGTCACCCCTATAATTTATAATTAAATTTCTCATTAAATCCTTTATTATTATAAAAAAAAATATTTAAATTTTATTTAATCTACATTGGGAGCCGTCGGAAGACAGAAGATGGCCAGCCAATGAGTTAGGCTTACATTACCCGACATGTGCAGGTTTACTGCCCCTTCCTGTGGGCTTGGTGTGAAATTTAGGCCCATTGTGTACTTTATTCAAATACTCTAGAAGCGTTTCAAGTACCTGTTTGTTGTAACTTCTGACTAAAATGAGAGTTTTTATGTCAAAAGTAGCTTTTAGACTTTTTTTTTTTTTTTTTTTTTTGAGAATTAATAAATTTATTTTACTTCTATTAGGAGAAGCTTAAATTTTTGGATTTATGAAAGTAGAGTTGGTAAAGCTTCATAAAATTATTTCATTTATTTCATATAATACTTTTAAAAAATTTATGGATTTCACGAATATCTAGCCACTTGTTCTACAATCTTTTTAAGTACCTTCTTCTTGATTCATTGTTGGCCGGAGTTAGAGATAAAAAATTAAGAAGCCAAATAATAACAAATAACAAATTTAGGAGGGCCAATTTATATATTTAACAATGAGTTTTGAATGTCAACTCCGAAAATGATAGCTCTGAGTACTGTATTAGCATTGGTTCATAAGAATGGCCTGCACGACGAAGCAGATAAATAATTCAACTCTGAAATTTAAAACCACCCAACAAGTAAGCCTCCGAAACATTCTCCCCGGGATGCATGGCTAGTGCATGTGCACTTCATTTGGTTTCATTTGTTTTGTTAGAAATTTAATATTGGGTCTGAATTTTGCTTGACTATTTCTTTACCTAATTGGGTATTTTCTTCATTTATCCGATATACAGCTCAAGATCTAACATTGAGTTCATGAGTTCGAATCCATTGAGTGCATTTTTTATAAGAGTCCAAAATAACCGAATATTTGACATATTCCGTTTAAGTTCAAAATGAATGATTTGACGGTTGAATTTCCAACGATTTCAAAAAAAAAATAGTATTCATTCTCTTGTATAAATAGTAAATGCCAACACTTTAACAGATTGTATATTATTATTAATAATATTAATAATAATAATAATAATTATTATTATTATTATTATTATAGTTTCTGACTCTTGCAAATTGCTTTTACTTTGCTTATGAATTATGATCAACTAATATTTTGCAATAAACTTGCTAGAGTTGTTAGCTGGTCACAAACTACATCCATTTAGTTTTCAATACCTTAAATTTTTTTCTTAAATATATTTAAACATACCACTCATATTTTTAATATTTATATATAAAGTAAATAAGCATGTTTCATGAAGGTGGGTGTGGTATCAGCAGGCATTGGACAGCTGTGAGGATGAGTCACTATCCTCTCATTTGATATAATTATAACCTTGTGGCTTGCAAGAATGTTGAATCAACCACTCGATAAGATATTAATGCTATGAGAGTACATTATTACTTTTTATGTAACAGATAAGTTACTCTATATAGATCAGGATCCGTACGAAAAATCTTTTCGAATCTCGAATTGAATGAGACGATATCTCGATCAAGATTCGAATTTTGTTGCCAACCCTATTGATAACTTTACCGAAATAGTGTTTTTGGAATATGGGGGATTTTGTTTAGTTTTTAAACATAATGAGAGTTTCGATTAATTTTGCCAAATATCATGGGGTCATGCTTATTTTCTTCTTTTTCAGGTTAGGTGGGTTCTACGATACAAATTCTTTAACCATTTAATTGTGGAGTTGTGATGGAATCTGATACATTAACACTAATATAATCATACCATTGAAAATCCCACGCCAAACTTATGTCATGTGTAAGCTGAAGAACTTGACACTTGTTCAAATCAAAATTTGACATATATAAAATTAATTAATATATAGATATTATATTATAAATATATTATATTAGAAGTCGGACGATTTGTATAAATCAATGTACGAATACTACGAGTAATAGTACCAGGTCTTTTATACAGGTTATACGGGTTTAATAGAAGTGAAACTTTACCAGTCTTTTAACTATCCGCAAATCACATTTACGGTAATTCTAAAATCACCAGAATATTTCCCGAATAAGCGGGTGCTATGGCGTCAACACCGGAAAATATTTTACACTTTTACCCATAAAGCACATAAATTTCATTGTGATCATATATCAAAGTAATTTAATTAATTCGTCAAACATTCAGCCAATGTGTATAACCTCATGGGTTCTCTATGAGCTGGTCATGAGTCGACATAACACATTCGTATCACTTCGGTACAACTCGTTGTGACTGAAGTTCCCAATGATCATGAGTGACCTCTAACAAGATGTCATGATCCCCATACATGAAGAATGAAATATCGAATACACCCATATAGTTGTATTTACGTATAGTAAAGTCTTTTTGCTTTCGACTCCTGATCGAGTGAGAGTCATGAAGTGCTAAAGTCATTAACTCGATCATAGGATAATGAGATCAATCATATACGAGATTCACGTATTCGACAATCACATTTTCGGAAGTCGTGTACTCTGACCGAACACTTAATTCCTGTGTATGAAATTGATTTTATTATTAAAAAATGATTAATTTTATTTATTATTTATAAACTAAGTATTAAGTATTAAGTATTAATTTATTAATTAATTTATTTATTTATTAATTAATTTATTAATTTATTAAATAATTATTAATGTATTAAATTATTAAATATTAATTTATTATTCTATTAAATTATTATTTTATTAAAAGATTAAATATTATTTTATTAATAATTAATAATTAATATAATTTTATTTATTATTTTTAAATTAATATTATTTAATTATTAATTTAGTAATTAATTACTTTATGAATAATATTATAATTTATCATCGATAATGAGGGAATGTGATTATATTTTTTTTATTCCCTATTAATTATTAATAAATTTTATTTATTATTTATAAATTAATATTAATTAATTACTTTAAATGTAGTCTTGTAATTTCCTATCAATAATGAGAATGTGAATCTCATTCTCATAAAAAATGGTGGGAATAAGATTTAAATTATTCATTCTCTATTTGAAATGAGACCCGCATTTTTCATTCTCATTTCACATTTCATCATGTAAATACACCATTAATGTAACGATTAATCAATATAATATTAACCTCTTGAATGAATAACGTAATCCTTTTACATTGCCCCCCATAAAGACGTTATCAGTTAGTTAATCTTAAATATATTTATTTTCTGTTTGCGTCTTTAATACGGCTACTTATTATTTATATTACAAGTATCAAAATAATTATTTATTTTTGTTCTTCTCTGAAATTAAAGAAAATAAAGATCAGGTTTACACTTGCCCAACAAACAGTGGTTCCATTTTAAACGGCATAATGTTTTGAATAAACAATAAACACCAACCGCCCCCGCACGTTAGCTCATTTTTGTTTTTCATTTTTATTACTTCGACAAGTTTTATTTTGATTATCAAGATCTAGGGCAATTTTATTTATTTGCCTCAATTTATATGATCGGTTATTAAAAAAATATTATAATTTAAGTATGTAGACGAAGTTGGAATATCTCAATAATAACGAAGTATCTTAAAAAAAAAATTAGATTTTAAATATTGATTTTTTTTTTTTGAAATCGTTGGAAATCTCACCGTTAAACCACTAATTTCGGGCTTAAACGGAACAGGTAAAATCCTTAAATGTCTCAGACACTTACAAAAAATATATTCACTGGATTCGAATTCAGGACCTCAAAATGAGATACTGAGCCCTACACTATCAAGTCACGTCTCTTGAGGATGTTAGAAAGAAATAACCCTTTAATTTGTTTGGAAATTGGTTATTTAGATTGACTTTCAAGAAAAATTAATAGGTATATTTTTCTAATCAAAATCCTCCCATGACTTTGAGTTTTAATTTAGATTCACGACTTAATGTAAACAAAACAGATCTACATAAATTGTGATAATTTATTTTGTTATATTAACAGTTAATAATAATTTTTATTTTTATTTTATAATTTTTTCTAACATATACACATTACACATAGAACATTATTAGATTGCTGTTGCTCCAATAGTGGTCTTGTAAATTTTGAACTTTTTTTTTATGTTACCATGATGTTTAATTACTTCGAGTGACTGTACATATATATTATCCTTCAATCAAGCCTGTATTTATGCCATTTTGGTCAAAATAAAAATCCGAAGGCACTAGATTTTTTTTTTCCCTTTAATTCCACCAGTAAAAGTCTTGGGTTTAGGTGGTTTATTCATGTTCGAATATCATTATATATATCTTTTGGGATCATGTTTCATAATGTAAAAAATATGCGGCTTACCTTGATCTGTACTGTAAAACTTATGAGAGCATGAAACACATATCCCGATAATTAATTGAGGTGTGCGTGATCTGACCCGAACACTCTGATCATAAAAAAAAATCTTCTTACGTGTGGTGTTGATTAAAGATTATAATATCATTGCATGTTGAAGAATTTGTTGCAATAACATTTGCTAAAAGCATTCTTTAAGCATTTTACGTTTTCCATTTTATTAAAAAAAAAAAATTAAAGGATATTTACAATGTTCATATCATAGATTATAATTTTCTAGCTAGCTATAACATAATTATCACAACGGACGGAGGGTCCCTAAAACTAAAGGGGCCTTGGCAATTTATTTATTTACTTCAGTATTTTTTATGATTTAATCCTCTTAGATTTAGTTATTTTTTAATATTTGGTTTCCTATATCATCGTTAGAATGTATCAAGTCGTCTCTTGATAACAAATGACTTAAAACTTAATTATTAGTTCCATGGGTGCATTTGTTGTAAGAGTATGAACAACTGAAGATTCATCTATTCTATTTAAACCTGGATTGAATAGTTCAACGGCGAGATTTCCAACATTTCTAAAAAAAATGTTACAAGTCCAAGACATTGCAGAATTAAATAACAGTTGAAAATTAAGTCACATTTGAAAATTAAGTTCCATATTTCAATAGTAATAATGTATTTTTATTAGGGTCGGCCATTAGGCTCGGGTCGGCCCGGGCTCGCAGGACTTTAGCCGGACCCTTTTCTTATGGGCCATGGTTAGAGCCTTAAAAGCCCCGGCCCGATCTTTCATTACATATAATTTTAAAAAATTATCTATATTTGTAGAATTATATGTTTGCAAATTAAAATTATTTATTATTAGTATTGTTTAATGTACTAATGTAGTATTTTATGATTTTTTATTTTTATTTTAAACTTGTTTAAGTTGTATTAGTATTACTTGTTACTTTCTTAATATAAATATATTTCTTAATAATTAGAACTTACAATATATTTTACCTGCTGTAAACTTTTGAAAGATTCATTTTATAGTAATGTTATGTTAATTTTTTTTTTTAAATATAACTATTTAATTAATATTTAAAAAAAAAAAATTGGGGTCGGGCTAGGTCAAACCCCGACCCCGACCCCATATTAAGCGGGCTAGAGCCCGACCTGGCCCTCTCATCAATGGATAAGGCTTTTGAGAGTTTGAACTTTAATATATTTTAAGTACCATGATTTGACTGAAGTCCGGCCCGACCCGATCCATTACCCTATTCTTCAACTATGACTTCTATATAAATTTTATGAAGATTTCATTTTCGCATATCATCCTTTGTCAGACATTTGCGTAATTTGATAAAATTAGCTTCACACTGTAAGAAATTGTATTTGAGCGACATAATTTAACGATGGAATAATTTGTTTCAAAATTTAGAGACGGAATTGAAACAGATAATGAAATTAGCGATGAAAAAATTCCATCACTACAAATGACGCGCAAAAAATGACGCGAATTTAACGATGAAATTTGTGACGGAATTAGAGACGAAAATTAGGTTCTCGCTACAATTTAAAATTTTTCACATCTCTATAATTATAAAATTTTATGCCTCTCTAAAATTGTAAAGCATGCCCCTTTCTAAATTTTAAGAGTTTCATGTATTTATAAAATATAAAAGTTTAATGCATCTCTAAAATTTAAAATTTTCCGTATTTATAAAATTATAAATTTCCTTTTTTAAATTTTTTAAAAAATAAATAGTTACTAAATAATTACGAAAATTTCGTCACTAAATAAAAACGAAATCTCTATTATGTGACTAATTAGCTACGAGATTTCCGTCACTAAATAACGGCAGATAAATAACTATGAAATTTATATTACTAATTAGTGACAGAATAACATAATTTTCTTCCACTATTTCAGTCGCTAATTAGCTACGGAATTTCTGTCTCTATATAGAGACGGAATAAAATTATGTCACTAATTTTAGCGACATATGTAATATTTTTGTCGCTATTTTTTAACAATCAATAAAATAGAGATAAAAAATTTTCGGTCATTATTTGACTGTTTTATCATCATGTCAAATATGACTCTCAATTCAACTTTAGTGGTTTTAAAAAAGAAAAAAAAAAGATTTAGAACTTAGGATAATTTTTCATAATCAAGCATGAAGCATCATTTGGTCACTCTTCACATCAATACTTTTAACTAATAATATGTCATGTCTCAATGTTTATATGAAAACGTTTATGTTTTTTATTTTATAATCAGTCCTCACACTCTACAAATATTATAATCCGTAGTCTATTATTGTCTGAATTCATATATTTATATTATTGTGTAGAAATCTACGGTGAAAATATGCATCAATTGGAGGCTATCCTCACACACATACACAATATCACTAATATTTTGGGGGATATAAATAACTTCACAATTTACAAGAGAAAATCTAATTATATAGCGACGACTAATTAAAACAGAGGAAAAAAATAATTGAAACACGTATAATTTATTAATTAGATGATTATATAAAGACTGTCTCGTATAAAATTTTCTCATTTTACAAAAATCTTGCAGAGACATAGAGTAGGAAAAAAAATAGACTAATTTTATCAAATACAATGTAAATAAAACACCATGCAAAAATATTTAAAATTTTGTTGTAATAAAATCAACAACCGTTAAACAACAATTGACTAGTGAACGGTTTTCCCACGACAAAAGTCCACATCTCAAGGCTCCACAAACTTCTCTATCATGGACCTGACATCACACTATCACACCCCAAAATATGAACTTACCATTTCACCCAACCAGACAAAACTCACTAGTAAAAAAGCGTTCACATTCCTCAGATCAATAAGAATTTAAATCCGGCATTGAGTTTAATTATATTAAAGTTTTTATAATTTTTTATCACGTATATATTAATAATAATAAATTTTTCAAATTTAATGAAATATAAAATAATTATTTAATAATTATAATAATAATTTATAATAAAAAATTAAATACAAAATCCAATCCCATGAATAAACCCAACATACTTGTAGAGTGTAGGAGTTATGTAATATATATTTTTTCTATTATATTTTCTGTTACTCATTCTTATCTCCTTCCCACCTCCATTAAGTCCACAAACAAATAAAAACATCCCTTCATAAATTTCCTCTTTTACTTTTTGTTTCCACATTTTTACTTTCCTTTAAAACAAACTTGAGATGCATATAATATTTTCCAAGACTAAGGTAATCTCATTAAATACTTAGAGCTGGTTTCCTTTTATTCAATCTTGTTCTGCTAAGCTTTTGACTCTGTTTTTTTCATTTGATTCTCTCTCAATCCATTATTTAAATACAATAAAATAAAAATCTTGGAATCTGTCAATATCTGGAGGTGTCACCCAGCTCAAACCCAACTTGTGTTTGGCTAGATTTGAGTTGAGCACTGTATTTTTATTTATTTTATTGAAATATTTTCAAAGTCCAAAAGGGTACCAAGGGTTTGCTGTATCTCTCTTTGTTGGAGCTCCCATGATCTTCAAGGTGCCATCTTTTCTCTTCTTTATTCATTTATCTTCAAGCTCTGTTTTTTATTCCTAGTAAAAAGTTTTTTTGTTGCTATTGTTGTATAAGAAACCCTAGATTTCATTTCTGTATAACTTCCTCAATCAAATTCAAGATTTTGTGATGATGGGTTATAGAGGGTTTCATTTCTTAATCTGGGTTGCTTCAGTTTTATTTTGTGTGCGCTTTTGCTCTTGTCAGTTTAATCCTGCTGATAATTACCTTATAGACTGTGGATCACTCACCAATACTACAGTGGGTAACCGTGTTTTTGTAGCTGATAATTCAGCTTCAAAGCTACTTTCAGCTCCACAAAGTGTTATTGCTAATACTTCGAAATCGGCAACTTCCTCCAATGATTCACAGCTTTATCAAACAGCTAGAATTTTCCCTGGATCCTCGAAGTACACCTTTTCTATCAGTCGCCGTGGTAGGCACTGGATTCGCCTTTACTTCTATCCTTTTGATTACCAAAGTTACAATATGAGCCGAGCTAATTTTTCTGTTTCCACCAAAGACCATGTCCTCCTTAGCAATTTCGTTGTGAGCTCTAATGTTGTTAAAGAGTTTTCGGTGAATGTAACCTCTGATAATCTTGATGTTATCTTCATTCCTTCAAACAATTCGTTTGCATTTGTAAACGCCTTAGAAGTTGTTTCAGTTCCTGACCAGCTCATCACTGATGATGCCTCCTCCATTAGCCCGCCTGGAAAATATCAAGGCCTGCTGTTTCAGGCATTCGAGACAGTTCATAGGGTGAACATGGGGGGACCTATAGTTACTGCTGATAATGATACCCTTTCACGAACTTGGGTTCCTGATCAAAGTTTCCTAGTGAATAAGAATCTTGCACGACCTATATCTAATATTCCAGCTGTCAAGTATATTCAAGGTGGAGCTACTCGGGAAATTGCTCCGAATACTGTCTATGGTACTGCTATCAGGATGAACTCAGATGGAGACCCCAACAGCAATTTCAACGTCACCTGGGAGTTTGTCGTGGACTCAGGATTTCAATATCTTGTTCGGTTTCACTTTTGTGACATAGTTAGTGATGCTCTTAACCAGCTCTACTTCAATGTTTATATTGACTCCTGGCTTGCTGTTAGAGATGTTGATCTGAGTACTTATACAAACACTTTGGCCGCTGCATACTATATGGATCTGGTTACAGTTCGAACAGCTGGCAGTAAACTTCGTATAAGTATTGGTCGATCTACTCTACATGACATTTTCCCTGACGCCATTCTAAATGGACTAGAGATCATGAAAATGAACAACTCACAGGGCAGCCTCAGTGGGATAGTCTCTGATAGCATTAGCCCCAATTCGAGCTCCAAGAATAATGTTGGTGTGATCGTGGGAGCAACCATTGGGGTATTTGTTGCGGTGTTGTTGGCTGGAGTTCTTTTTATGTCCTGCAGGAAGAGAAGACAATTGGCACGGCAGGGACAATCAAAGACATGGATGCCTTTATCCATTAATGGAGGAAATTCTCACACAATGGGAAGTAAGTACTCTCATGGAACAACCACTAGTGTTAATTCTAACTTAGGGTACCGCTTCCCTTTTGCGGTTGTTCAAGAAGCCACAAACAACTTCGACGAGAGCTGGGTTATTGGGATTGGTGGTTTTGGAAAGGTATACAAGGGAGAGCTAAATGGCGGTACAAAAGTGGCTGTTAAGAGGGGAAATCCAAAATCTCAACAAGGACTTGCAGAGTTCCAAACAGAAATTGAGATGCTGTCTCAGTTCCGGCATCGCCATCTGGTTTCATTGATTGGATATTGTGATGAAAAGAGTGAGATGATCTTGATTTATGAATATATGGAAAATGGGACCCTCAAAAATCATCTCTATGGCTCAGGTCTTCCCAGCTTGAGTTGGAAGCAGAGACTTGAGATTTGCATTGGATCTGCTAGAGGACTTCATTACCTTCACACTGGCTATGCAAAAGCAGTTATTCATCGTGATGTGAAGTCTGCAAATATCTTACTTGATGAGAACCTCATGGCAAAGGTAGCTGATTTTGGACTGTCCAAGACAGGACCTGAAATTGATCAAACCCATGTGAGTACTGCAGTGAAAGGAAGTTTTGGGTATCTTGATCCAGAGTATTTCAGAAGGCAACAACTAACTGAAAAGTCGGATGTATATTCATTCGGGGTGGTTTTGCTTGAAGTTCTTTGTGCAAGACCTGTTATAGACCCTACCCTTCCAAGGGAAATGGTGAACTTAGCTGAATGGGCAATGAAATGGCAGCAGAAGGGGCAGCTGGATCAAATCATTGA
The DNA here is from genome assembly GCA_019454045.1 of Zanthoxylum bungeanum. Taxonomy (NCBI): domain Eukaryota; kingdom Viridiplantae; phylum Streptophyta; class Magnoliopsida; order Sapindales; family Rutaceae; genus Zanthoxylum; species Zanthoxylum bungeanum. The sequence goes on from SKCR01000003.1 coordinate 76,316, forward strand.
CCCTACTCTTGCAGGAAAAATTAGATCAGATTCTCTTCGGAAGTTTGGAGAAACTGCCGAGAAATGCTTGGCTGACTTTGGTGTTGACAGACCCTCGATGGGAGATGTATTGTGGAACCTGGAATATGCACTTCAACTTCAGGAGGCAGTCGTTCAAGGTGATCCAGATGAAAACAGTACTAATTTAATTGGTGATCTCTCTCCGCAAATCCACAATTTCAGCCAGGTTGATACTAGTGTTAATGCTGCTGCTGCTTCTGCTGCACAGTCTGATGTGTCAGTGGTGGATGATCTCTCAGGTGTTTCAATGAGCAGGGTGTTCTCACAGCTTGTTAAGTCCGAGGGCAGGTGATTTATCAGGGATGCCTATATTTCACGAGTTTACCTCCTATGGTTTGTGCTATGATCAACCACTGCTTTCCACACATAATTAATCGTTGTATTTTCTTCATTTTGTTTCATAAAGTGGTGCAGTAGATTTACTTCAACATCTTTGCCTTCCTTGATGTCGCTTGTTTAATTGATCATTGGACAAACCAAAGGAGGCTGTGGCCATATTTCATATCCTGTCAAAAACTGTATTGATTGGTAAGTCTGCAATTAGAACCTTGAGTTCTCATGTACAGCATGATTGTTGGTTCTAATGAGTTTTTAAGTCTTTTAGAGAGTTGATAAGAATGCTGCAGCTCAAATTTTATCAATTAGCCTTGTATCTGTGTCTGTTTACAATTTGTATCTACTTATAAAGTGCATTTTCTTCCTCACATGTGTTTGTGTGACTGATTCTTAATACCATTGTTCTGCTTTTATTTGCTTACATTACTGTTCTAATTTGCTATGTTCTTGTATGTTAACATTTTAAATGAACACAAATATTAAAAATGGCACTCTGTAGTGACTTTCAAGCAAAAACTGTATGTTATATATTCAGTTCTGAATAAGAATCAGAGCCAGCCCTGGCCACAGCCGGCTCCAATATTTTTTTATTATAATATTCTGATATGATCTAGGAATATAAGCAAATCTAGAGAATGTGCTGCAGCAATTTTTTGTTTGTTTTTTTGTTTTTAACTTTTTTTTTCCCCAATAAAAAATTACAGTTCACGTTGCTGAGGATCTTTATAGGAGTTTGGGAATTTGTTCTGACACTTGAATCATTACTTCTAACAATTTCTTATCTCAAAATAATATGACCCTCTTAATTAAAAAAACATACTAAAATCGGGCTGATTCACCTGTTTTTTAACGGCCGGTTTTGACAGTTTTTCGGATCGAAATCATGACTGATTCCCGATTGGATCTGCTGGTGCGATCCGGATTTAAAAGTACCGGTGAGTTCGAGATGTTGATTTCCGAAATGATAAAGAGTGTATCATCATAAGTATAATTAGAAGTTTACCAAAAACTTTAGTCGTTGCTTTGTTAAATCCCATTTATACTATATAGCTATCTTTTTATTCTTCAGTTAATTTCTATACATGGCTGTGTATCTTTGCAGTTGGGGGGAAGATACAACTATATTCAAAAGATACATCAGCAGTTTAATTAGTGGAAGTTGAACCTTATTCTAATTTTAATAATTAAACTTCAATTAATTGTAATAGGCTTACCTAATATTCCACTATAAACACATAAGCATTAAGCATCAAGCAGTAACAATATTATTTTAGTCAGTATCATAAGTGAGAATTATCCAACGGTTTACCAACCACACCTGTTAATTGTTATATCCTAACTCTTTAATATACAAAGCTTATCTAATCTTGTTTTCAAGCGTGTAGTCGAATTATTTTTCAAACATCTTAATAAAACTTATCATTCGGGTTCGAATCTTGGAAATATAAGATATTAAAAATATATATGATTTTTTTTAAAAAAATAAAATAAAATCTTATCTAATCTTATTAGAGATTTCAATACCCTAATTATAAGTTGCGTGCACTAAGCAGCAATTAGTAATTTGCATTAATCTGCTTGTTAATCAAGTAATTAATGGAAATGTGATTTCAATCGATGAGATCAACGAAGCCTGCTTTGTGAGTTTCGTCAAACAAAAAGAAAATTACACAAAATCTGTTATTGGTCCCATTATGGCTTTTTGGCTTTTGCATTACTTCTCGCCACCACTTGTGAAATTTGTCTTTGAAAATATTAGTCAATAAGAATACGAAACCCATTATGCAAATGGCAAAACCCATGTGAGGGCCACTCTAAATCCCACATTCGGTATGATTTAGGAAATTTTTTGATGCACACACGTCTAATTATTAATAAGATACTACCGCATCGGATTTTAACATCTAACGCATTCACTACAAGCAAACGGTTTTAGCGTCGCCGCCAATATTCGACGCTAAAAAAGTCAACGTCGATGCTAAAAGTTTTAGCGTAAAAAACAAATGACGTAGGAAGTGGACTTTTTAACATGTTAAAAATATTTGCGTAAACCAGTATTAACCATACACATAACCTTCCAAGATATGGATAATGCTTAACTAACAAAATTTGAGGTGATTATGCCTATAATAACTATGGAAATCATTATTTTTTACTTTCTGGAGAGAGATTTGAAGAGCATGAGGAATTTAATCACAATTAATTCTTGACATATTTGAGATACTGAAAGAGCAAATGGGTAAAATTAATGTTTATTAGATATGGAAATAAAACAACATGTAAATATATAATACACAGAGAAATAAATTAAAAAGGCATCATGTGT
>SKCR01000004.1:0-101295 GCA_019454045.1 Zanthoxylum bungeanum
CTTGGATAAAGAGTTTCACATGTTTAGTCACTAACTTGTTTATTCTCTTTTCTCTTGTCTTTTTCCTTTTGCGTGTATAAGTTTTATATTGACGTTTGTGGGTATCGTCGTTGTAAGCCCTCACGAGACTACAACTCGTCCACTAGGGACACCTAGGGGTTTAAAGGCTTGTTACATACGCTAAATGTAACCGTGATCCCTACGAAAGTGGCTTAGTTTAATTTTATTTTAAAGATGTTTATGCTATTTTATTATTTTGCTCGAGGACTAGCAAAATGTTAGGTTTGGGGGTGTGATGAGTGGTAAAGGTATCACTATTTCCCACTCATTTGACCTAATTTTTTTGTATAGTTTCTTACGTTTTGTGAATATTTTGATGTTTTTTGTGTTATTTTGTAGATAAATAAAATTTCAGGACTATTTAGAGGTGATTCGGGGCCAAAACAGTGAAAAATGGACAAAAAGGGCAAAACTATCATTTGGGCGTCGCGATCGCTAACAAGCGCTGAAGTCTGCTAACGTGTATCGGGACACGTGTCACAATCATAGAAGATTTGCTAATGTGCGCCTGCCACGTGTCAACATCACAACAAATCATGCTAACGTGCGCCAGACACGTGTCATCATCACATGCTGCCGACAATCATCATCGCCACGTCAGCACAATTATTGAGTTAATAATTCAGTCAACGCCACGTCAGTACAATTATTGAGTTAATCATTCAGCCCCTAACATGTGTCACCATCTCAGCAAAAGGGCAGAACAATCTTTCGCGTCGCGACGCGCGAAGTAATTTTTCCCTATAAATAGAGGCCGAAATTTCAGAATTGAATTCATACATTCTTCTATGTAATTCCTTAAGAATACTAAGAAGATTGTATCTTGTTTGTTTATTTACAGCTTTGAGTAATTAATTTTCGCATTTGCACTTTCTTTTCTTTACCTTTCAGTCTTTACTTTTTGGCAATTCACTTTTACGCAATAGTACTTTCCTTTCTTTACTTTTCAATAATGAGGAGGTAACTCCCCCTTACTGGGGTAAAAGGTAAAAGCTTTTATTACTATTATTTAGATTAATCTCCCTTAATTATAATATATAAACTATTTAAAACCTGACTTAATGAGGATACCGCTTTATTGGTCGGTTGGTAATTATTGAAATTGGTTTTAAACTTGACTAAACTGGATACCGCCTAATTGGTCGGTTGTTAATTAATTATTAATTTGACTTAATCAGGATACCGCCGATATGACGGGTTGGTAATATCACGCAAAGTTAATATATTATATTAAGGGAGATATCTAAAATAATAGTGATAAAAATGAATCATTTAACCCCAACATTTTCTTTTATTATACTTTTACATTTTTAATTTCCAGCATTTACTTTTCAGCATTTACTTTTCCGCCTTTATTTTATGTCATTTATTTTATTTAAGTTTTTACTAGCCGTAAATATGTGTCGTAGCTAAACCCGTTATCTGAGGTTGTGATGAATTCCAATATCACCGGTTTATAAGGGGTTATTTTATAGTTTGGGTAATATAAATGTTTACTTATTAAGTCTTAAGCTTAATGCCTCTTGTTAACTAGCCATTAATAAGATTGATCTGGTAAACTTAAAATAAACTTGACAAAGGAATTTTAGGTTTCAGCCTTAGACTTAATAGCCCACGATCTTCCTTGAGGATAGATAACCCTTTAATAGATTTCCTTACAGGATAGACATATATCTGTCGGGCGGGGATAGCCATAATTGGAACTTAATCTTAATGAATTCAGGTAACTTGGTTGACATAGACATATTATTAATTGAGTTACACTGGGTATTTGCATCCGACCATCAACAGAGGCATTTGCAGAATTTCGTGTTCCAGGTTAGTAAACTAATATATTACACAAATGTAAAATAACCACTCCATCTTTAAAAAGATATTGGAATAATTCACAACCCTGGATAGTTTATTAATATTGAATTTTCCTCAATCTACTTTCGCGATATTTCTTTTACTTGTTTTAATTTTAAAGTCTCCATCAAATCAAACAATCAATCCATTAGATACTTGTAAAAATTTGGCTTCATAAATTAATAGCTTAGGTTTTAAGTCCTCGTGGGATCAAAACTTTTTATACTACTTGAACGATACGTGCGCTTGCATTAAACGCGTGTGATTGCACCGGTCAGGTTAGCATTCATGTTTGGAACACGATTGACCAAATCCGATATATGGAATGAAAAGACATTTAGATGGATGATTGGCTACGCTAATATCTGATATTGTCTTCTTTACCCGGTACATATGTTGGCTTTGTGATGCATTCGATGCAAACCACATATGAAGAGCTTCATAATATGTTATGCTAGCCATAACATGATTTGGAGAAAAGGAAACCTACTTTGAACCTCCATGGTGGAGATAATTCTTCAAGGATTTATAGGAAGTCTAAGAAGAATACAATGGGATAAAAGAAGAAAGATTCCAAGAAACAAACTGTAAAACCACATGTAGCTCGTGTGCATTTATGCACTGCAAAGAATCTGGACACTGGAAGAAAGATTGTCCAGATTTGAAAGGAAAAGCAAGAACCCTTTTGCGTCGCGATGCATCACCATTTTTCAGAAACATGCTCTCGGTATTTTGGGTTACATCGTGACACAAACCCACTTGCGTAGCGACTCGACTCTCATACCTGATTCATACAAAAACTTATTTTTCTCCGTTCCGGAGCTTCCGAACTCCGACTGGGTCCCTGGTTTTTCCTACGGACTCGTATCGAATTTCAGTTTTACATAAAAATATTTTAAAATACACATATCCTTGATATCCATGGGTTAGAACCATTTCCGCTGCCCGTGGCACCGATCCGACCCAAGGGGTTCCACAACTGCCCCAACACCACCGAGGCATCTGTTCGAGATTACAGGCTCGAGGCTGGATTATGTCCCACCGAGGCTTTTATTTGACGTTATCGGCTTGGGGTCGGGTTACATCCTACTGAGGCCCCATTATGTTTGTTGGCGCAGGGGTTGAAGTATCTCCCCAATGGCCAGATGTTGATTGGCATAAGGAGAGAATATTCCCTTATGGCCAGTGTTGTTGGAAGAATGCAGAAAATTTGACTAAGTATTAAAGAATAGAAGCTAGCCCGTGGGGTCTACTCAGACATACAACAATCAAAGAAAAGATGAGAAGCAAATACATTTAGTTTCATAAGTTAACATTGTTTGTTACAATGGGCCCCCTTAGGGTCACCCATGCCATAATAGGCCACAAAAGGAAATTAAAGTTAATTAAGCAAGAGGGGTTTCAGTCTCAACAGCGGCAGTAGAAGCCTTAGGCTCAAGAGCAGTGATCAGATACTCTGGCTCGGGCTCAGGAATTGTAACTTAGACCTCCAGTTCTGGTATGTCAGCAGAGGTTTCAGGGGCAAGCTCGCTCATTAGGATCTCAGGCCCGACAGTGGCAGGTTTAGGGTCAACATTCTTAATGGCATGCTCATGGTCAGTTGAGGGTCCGAGATCCCCAGCAATCGGAAGCACCATGGACTTCACTTTCGGTACTTGTATAGGCTCGGGGTCTGGGAAGATCTGCCTTAAGGCCTCATCCTCAGTTATTCTCCTTTGTAGAGTTTCACCACGGTATGTATCACGTCCAAGTTCACCTCCGTTAGGAGATCCATGAGGTTGTAAATGCATTTTTCCAACCCCTCGAGTTTGGCCTTGTCCAGCTCGGCAGTCTGATTGGCCTCCATCATTCTTAGGTAATCTAAAGCTTTGTCCATTTTCTTGATCATCTCGTCAAGTTTATCCTCGGTCGTAGCGGCCCGCCACTTCAAAGATCCGAATTCAATGTTCAGGCAAATGATCTTGGCCTTCCCATCATCCTTTTCTTTCTTGGTGAACACTGCGGCCCTTTAGAGGGATTCAGCTTTGGAAGTCGCCTCGGCTTCAGTGTTTTTTAGACTTTTGTTCTCAGTCTCGAGTTGTTGTATCCTCACTTTGAGCTCCTTCTCCCTCTTGTTCACTTCCACTTCCCGTTTGATCAGATGGCTTTAAAGCCTTTGCACTTGACCCCCTTCACATAAGAGGTTCTTCAGCAGGTCCTTATTGGTGGTCATAACATAGCCGACTTGTAATGTAAGAAAGAAAGGAGTTAGTTTGTCAAAGTAAGAAATGCAATTTTAAAAGGGGAAGACGTTTACCTCTTGAAGAAGGGTGCAAGATTTCTCGATTATGTCCTCGAGGGAGACGTTTTCAAAGTGAGGGATCCACTCTGGGGGTATAGTCGTTACTAGATGGTTGAAGATGGGGGTAAGATGGGCTACAACGTTGTATGGGCCAAATTTGGGCCCAAGGGTAAAAACATCGTTTTACTTCCGGATTAATAGTATTTAAAACCCAAAAGCCTACAACCATTGTCCATCAGTCCAAATAGCCCAAAGTTCTCAAAGGTGGCCCATTTGAAAACTAATCATAATCCAATACCTAAGAAAATGTCTAATTGAAATGGCCTCATAACGTATCAGTTACCAATCCCAGGAAAACGCCTGAATTCATAACTCCCCCCTCACAAACTTGCCATTTTAGCATCCAAACTGACAATCAATGAATATATTAATTGAGCACGTATCACTCAAAGGGCTTATAAAAAGGGAAAGGAGATCCACATAAAGTACACAAGTTTTTTGGCTGGAGCTTGAGCATTCTCATCTGAGCTTTCAAAGCATTTCGCCCTCGAAACACCAACCCACCGCCCTTACGGCAATCAAACGGAGATTAAAGTAACTTCAAGCCTTGCTCTTCCTTGTTTTCTGCTCATCCTCATCACTGACTTGAGCGTCGAAATGCCTATGGCACACACCATACCGGTGGGCAGTAACCTCATCGCATATTTTACCTTTGTTTGCAAGATCACTAGTGCCTCATACTATAAATTCTCGATTGTGGACCTCAGACAAAAATCAGCATCAATAATTTGGTGCCCACCGTGGGGCCTTAGTGATTCATAGCAAGTAAAAAACTATCAGTCTACGGTTCCAAATCATAACCACTCATGGCATCGAGTAGTGAGCAGACACCAGACCATGTGGGAGCACAATTGGCCATGCTCCAGGAACGATTACGAACTCTAGAAGAAGAAAATATGGCCATGCGAAACTCCAACGCAAACCTTCAAAAGCAATTGGAACAAATTTCTTCAACCTCCCAGCAGTTTGACACTTTAGATCATCCCAGCAACCCTTCAATCCCAACCAGTCTCCCAAGGACATTCAATAATGGGGCAAGCAACAATCCGCCATCAGACATCCATCCACCAAATCAAGAAAGAAGTCAACATATATCCCCAACCGAGCAAGCCCGGCAAGCAACCTCCACTATACGAAGAGAAATGCTCGAGTTTAAAGAAATAGTTTTGTCCAGTCTACCTGGTGTAATGTTACTAATAAGAAAAAACTGAGCTGGAATGATTTCTGATACCCCATTTTTAGAGACCATCACTTCCATCGAGCTGCCAAGGAAGTTCAGCCCTCAAGAAATGAAGTTGTATGATGGATCCACTAACCCCATACGACCATGTTGTCCACTACAAATACAAAATGATGTCGACTGGCTTGACTCCGCACCAATGGGAGGCTGGAATGTACAGAGGATTCGGGGAAACTTTGGCGGGCCCAGCCCTTACTTGGTTCATCAATCTTCCAGACAGGTCCATCGAATCATATCGACAGCTAGTAGATAAATTTGTAGAGCATTTCGCAAGTTCATGCAGGCTCAAGAAGACTTCAGACGACCTCAATACCATCCAGTAGAGGAAGGGGGAATCATTGCGAAGCTACGTGGCTCGCTTCAATAAAGAAAGGATAACAATTCCAGATCTCCATCGGCCTATCAAAAAGCATTCAGAAATGGATTCCTCTTAGAGAGTGGGCTCTACAAAAAGCTCACTAAATTTCGATTATACTCAATGGATCAGGCTTTGGCTCGAGCCCATATTGAAATCAGATGGGAGGAAGATAAAAGGAACATGAGAAATGAGAGTTATTCCAGCCTATAGAATGCAAAGACTCAGAGATCGTATAAAACATTCACAAGAAAAGCTCATTTTCAATCATCAGACAGAATGATTCAACTGAGGAGGGAACATCGCCCTCTTCACAAGGATTTTAATCGACGATCTTTGCCGTATAAGCCTCAAGAAAGCACGTCTCCTAACAGACCAAGCCTCCCGGACTACAATTTCACTGTTTCCCCAAGAGAGCTAATTTCGGCCCTGAAGAAGATGAGGAGTGAGGTAAGGTGGCCCCCACGCTCCAGGGACAGCTCCTCAAAGAAAGACACCAGTAAGTGGTGTGAATTCTATCGAGACTATGACCATACGACAGCGAATTATGTGGCGTTGAGGTTGGAGGTCCTGGAATTGTTGAACAATGGATTTTTGAAAGACTTACTCATGGAAAAGAGGAAGGCAATATTGGCCCTAAAAGATGAGAGAGATGGACAAAGAGATGGCCCACCTCCACCTCCACCAATTAACAACACGGTGAACTTTATTTCAGGTGGATCGGAAGTCAGTGGTGATTCATATTCGGCTGCCAAGTGACGCATAAGAATTGCAGCAATAGACATACATCATCCTACAATGTTGGTAGAAGGAAAATTTACCAAACTGACCATAGGGTTTCTTGACGACAGCAGCTCCAGCCACACGAATCCACATCATGATGCTTTGGTGATATCCTTGCAAGTTGTGAATTTCATGATCAAACGTGTGCTAGTCAACAACGGGTCCTCAGCCAACATCATCTTTGCCACAGCCCTCACGGATATGGAGGTCGAGCTAGAAAAAATAAACAAACAGTCAACAGTGTTGATTGGATTCAGTGATGAATAAAAATTCACCATGGGAGAAGTGTCTCTCCCAATATACGCAGGAGGAGTCAATAAAATGACCACGTTCTTGGTCTTAGATAGTCCTTCAGCCTACAATCTTATCGTTGAGAGACCCTGGATTCATAAGATGAGGGCAGTCTCATCCATCTTCCATCAGGTGTTAAAGTTCCCCACGAAGTGGGGGATACAAGAGATAAATGGGGACAGATCCGCGACTAGAAGTTGCTACCAGATGACCTTAAAGACAAAACCTCAATCTTCATAGTAATTACAGAAAGGATCTCGTGCTACGGAGCCAACACTACCCAGCATTGAGAAGCTTGACGAGGTCCGAATTCACCCACAACATTCAGATCATAAGGTTCAAATTGGGGCTAATCTAGATCCCGAGCTACGAGCCAACTTAATTGATTTCCTGATGAAACGACACGACTCTTTCGCATGCTCTCACAAAGACATGATCGAGATTGACCCAAAGTTAATTATGCATTAACTCCATGTCGACCCAGACAACCTCCTGTCAGACAGAAGAGAAGGAAATTCGTGCCAGAGAGGAATCAAATCATAGATGAGGAAGTTCAAAAACTTTTACAGAACGGAGCTATCAATGAGGTATAATTCCCTGATTGGCTTGCCAACGTAGTGGTAGTTCTAAAGAAAAATAGAAAGTGGCGAGTTTGCATCGACTTCACGGATTTAAACAAAGCCTGTCCAAAAGATTCATTCCCATTGCCTCATATAGACACAATGGTGGATGCTATAGTTGGGCACGAGCAGTTAAGTTTCATGGATGCGTACTCGGGCTACAACCAGATCCTAATGCATCCGGATGACCAAGAGAAGACTGCCTTCGTCACCAACAGAGGTATATATTGCTATAAGGTGATGTCATTCGGCCTCAAGAACGCTGGATACGCCTTTCAACGCTTAGTTAACAAAATATTCTCCCAACAAATTGGGAAAACTATGGAGGTCCATATAGACAATATGTTGGTAAAATCATTGAAAGCCGAGCAACATCTCTCACATTTGGCGCAGGCATTCGACACGATGAAAAGATATGGCATGAAACTGAATCCCACAAAATGTGCTTTTGGTGTCGCTTCGAGCAAATTTCTCGGGTACATAGTTACTCAACGGGGGATAGAAGCCAACCCAGATCAGATTAATTCCATCCTTGATATTTCTTCTCCCACCAGTCCAAAGGATGTCATGCGACTGGTAGGGAGAGTTGCTGCTCTGAATAGGTTCATCTCCAAGTCTACAGACAAAAGTTTTTTGTTCTTTTCAGCCTTTAAGAAAGTAAAGAACTTCGAATGGACCCTGGCCTGTGAAGAAGCTTTAAAGGAACTCAAACAGTATCTAACTTCCCCTCCTCTGTTGTCGAAGCCACTCGACAATGAAAGGCTTTTTCTCTATTTGGGAGTCTTTGAACAAGCAGTTAGCGCGGTGTTGATCAGGGAAGAGGATGGAATACAATTCCCAATCTACTATGTGAGTAAAGCATTACTAGATACAGAGTCACGCTACACCCAAATGGAAAAATTGGTACTGACTTTAATAACAGGTGATCGGAAGCTACGTCCTTATTTTCAAGGGCAGCCCGTCACAGTATATACTTCATAACCACTGAGAAACATTATCCATAAACTGAAATTATCTGGGAGACTAACGAAATGGGCCGTGGAACTCGGCGAACACGATATCACTTACCAACCCCGAACTGCCATTAAGTCTCAGGCCTTGGCAGATTTTGTAGCAGACTTCAGTCCCGGCCTACATGTTGTTGCGGAATTAGAAGTCCATTGTATCCATCCAACTACTCATTGGAAGCTTGCGGCCGATGGATCCGGTAATAAGAATGGCTGCAGATTGGGGGTGGTAATCACTACTCCTGAATGTGAGATGCTGCATCAAGCAGTTAAGTGCGGAATTAAAGTCACCAACAATGAGGCAAAGTATGAGGCATTAATAGCTGGTCTAATTTTAGCCAAAGAAATTGGAGCCAAGAAGTTAGAAGTAAGATCCGAATCTCAGTTGATCGTCAACCAATTCCAAGGGTCGTATCAGGCACGAGACCCTCAAATGACGTCCTACTTACAAAAAGTAAGAGATCTTCAATCGGTATTTGAGGAGATCTAAATTACCCAAGTTCTAAGAAGAGAAAATTCTCAAACAAATGCATTGGCCACTCTTGGTTCGACAATGCAAGGGTACAAACCCCAATCTATTCCAATAGTATATTTACAGTAGCCAGCTATTTGGAAGGAAGAAACCAAAGAAGTCATCCCGATCGCTCCAGTCGACACATGGATGACACCCCTCGTAAGGTACCTGTAAGATGGTATGCTCCCAGAAGACAAGAATGAAGCCAGAATGATCCAAAGACAAGCTGCTAGATTCACCATGTACGATGGGCAGCTACTAAAAATATCTTTTTCCGGACCTTAGCTTAAGTGCCTCACCCATGAAGAAGCACAACAAGTGCTGGTGAAACTACATGAAGGAGAATGTGGGAACCATTCAGGAGGGAGAAGCTTGGCATGTCGAGCCCACTCGAAAGGTTACTATTGGCCTACCATGAGAGCTAATTCTGCATGCTACGTTAGAAAATGTGAGAAATGTCAAAGATTTGCCCCAGTCTCACACCTACCACCAGAGAAACTGAACCTTATTATTTCTCTTTGGCTGGTCATGAAGTGGGGGATAGACATCATTGGGAAGCTTCCAACTACCCCGGGACAATGAGTCTACATGTTGGCTTTTACAGATTACTACTCTAAGTGGATTGAAGCAAAATCTTTTGCCAGTATACGAGATAGAGAGATGCAAACTTTCATCTGGAAGAATATCATATGTCGATTCGGGATACCTATGGAGATTGTGACTGACAACCGTTCATAGTTCATCAGCCATCATTTCTAAGACTTCTGCAAGAATTGAGGAATCAAATTAAGCTTTTCAACCCCCTGATTCCCACAAGCTAATGGTCAAGCTGAGTCATCCAACAAAATAATAATGAACACTTTGAAGAAAAGATTGGAGAGAGCAAAATGAGCTTGGGCAGATGAACTCTCTGGAGTCTTGTGGTCTTACAGAACAACGATCCGGTCATCCACTGGAGAAACCCCATTCTTCATGGCATTTGGCATTGAAGCGGTAATACCAACAAAGGAAAGCATCCCATCCCCATGCTACCAATGGCTCAATTAAGATTCGAACCGAAAACTTATGAACTATAATCTCGATACTGTTGATGAATTAAGGGACCGGGCATTCATACGACTAGCAGCCAATCAGCAAAAAATGGCCATATATCTCAACAAAAATATTAGGAGCAGAACCTTTAAAGAAGGAGATTGGGTCTTGCGTAAAGTTTTCCAAAACTCCAAGGAAATTGGGGATGGTAAACTTGGACCGAACTGGGAAGGTCCATACATCGTTGCAAAGGTAGTTGGGCAAGGAGCTTACAAACTGCAATCAGCCTAGGGAACGCCCGTCCATAATAGTTGGAATGTAATTCATCTCAAGCGATTCTACCGGTAATGTATGCATGTTCAATTGTGTTTTTATAAAGAAATAAGAGATTTGCTATTTTGGAACTTGTAAAACGGCTCGACAAATAAACAAAATGAATTCAAAATTACTTAAGTTTTGTTTTCCCATTCGACAATCTTAGTTCTATACAAAATGGAGGGATAAGGTAAAACCAAAATAAATTACGAGTCTCAAGCTTCCGGAACCTCAGAAGGTTGGTCTTCGGTGGCAACATTCACACCAATGGGAACATCTTGCACTTGAACAGTAGATTCGACTCCTAATAGATCAACAACTTTTCTTTTCTTTTCTTGACCTTCAACTATCATTGCCTCAACTTCAGCTATTGCAGCTTCTTTATCCCCAACCTCATTCGATTGCGCTTCCTCTTCTTCTCCACCTTCACTAGAAAGAGAAAGCTTAGCCACCAGCCTATCATACTCTCCAATCCATTTTTCTGGCTTCCAATCGACGTTCTTCCCAGCAAGATACTCTTTCATCAAATTACTTATGTCTTTCATCATTGATTTAAAGGCGATCATCTTGAATTGTTCAAGCAGCTGCCCATTCTCCTTCTTAACATTGTTAAAACCTTGCCTGTAGGCTTCAATGCTGGACTCAGATAACTCACTTTCCACTTCGAGCAATGCTTTGGTCTCTTTCAGCTCTTTCTCCATCTCATTTCCCTTATTCTCAGAAGCATCGAGTCCAGACTTCAACTCAACTACTTCCTTCTTCATTGTAATAAGGGATTTCTCCAACTCCCTCATTCGCCTTTGGCTCGACTCGGCATACTCTTGCATAAAGAGACCACACTCCATAACCTGAAAACAAAATTATTAGATCCCTCATTCGATAAAAAGATCTATTGATACATATACGCGAATTTAGCACCTTACCTGGTAACTGATGGCCGTAATCTTTTTGCTCATCTCTGACAGACCTAATTCGATCAGCCGCTACTCATCCTCTTCGAAGAGGAGTCGTTTTATGAATTTTAAAAGGCTAGAAGGATCCGAGATTGCAGTCGTCCCATGAGGAATTCTCACTTAATATTTTCTAAGTCCTCATCAACTTCAACCATAGCTTTCCTCTTTTTGGAAGCCGGAGCATTCTCAGTCGCATGTTTCGTTATGGCCTGAACATCAATTGAAGCGACCTCCATTGGCCTAGGAACTTTGACTTCTATTGCCTTAGGTTCCTTCCCTTTGGCTTTCTTAGTCTTTCTTCTGCTTCTCATTTCGTCTAGTGAAGGCACCTTGAAGGGACCCCACATAATTTCTTCTGCGCACAAAAACTCCTCAGGAGTCAGAGGTTTTAGCAACAGCAACTTCCCAAATGTTACTTGGATCGCCAAAGTGCACAATATCACGGCCAAAATATGTTTACATAAAGCCAAATGGGTACCTTAAGATTCAAAAACCTTTTTCAACAACGGGGTCAGTCTCAAACTTCTCTCTTCCAAAACAAATCTCCAATTTCTTTCGGGGGTAGGCAAACTGAGAATGTACTTCGTATTTGATACGACTCTACCGGTGGTATCGAAACTCATGTTCTGATGAAGACCTGAAAGGGGAAAAAGAGAAATCTTAGCCAAGCAAGTAATACATGTAAATAAGTAAAGGTAGAGTTAAACACTCACTCGATGAATTCCAATATTCTAGAATGCTAATCGACCCAAAAACACTCTCGCCTCTAACAAAGAAATAATATTTTTGCCAGTCCCCTTATCATTTGTCGTAAGCCCCAACACCAATGGCTCCTTTTTCTAGCGAAGATACAAATAATATCTCCAATTTTCTCTCAAATGCTCATTCATGTAATATGTATACAGTAGGTTCTTCACCCCAATCTAATCCCCAATCCATAAGACATACACTCAAGCGACAGTAAAATCCTCCATGTGTTTGGCATCAGCTGGGAGGGAGCCAACCCATAAAGATTCAATACTTCCCATACTAACTTGGGAATTGGGAATCTAAATTCGTCAATGAATGGGCGCTCATAAAACCCAATCCACCCAGGAATTTTGTAATCTATCCTTTCAGTCGGCGTGGCTAACCTGACTTCTATTGACTGAGGAAACTGGTATTTCAACTTCATTTCTCTCATTGATCTTTCGGTCACTCGAATAGCGAGGTTCCAGGTTAAAATATTTGTCGGTTCACTTATACTTGGAATATCACTCGACTCCACAATGGCAGATAGTGATCTCAGTGGTATCGCGTCAGTGGGTATTTCTGAAGGGGGTTCAGCTATTGTAACAAGTCCAACCTCGATAAGATCTTCATTCGACCAATCCCCATAAATTTCGGAACAACCTGACTCACTTGAAGATGGTTCAACATACCTTTCAATCTGTGCACCTAAGCTACCCAAAGATTCTCCACTAGTCATTCCTCCAAACGACAAAATTAATAACACCAATTATAGGAAACGACTTTCTTTAGCACGGTAGAAGTTGCTTGTGGTGGCACCGGGTCCGGTATGGATCTTTAAAATTTTCTTTGTCTTCTCCCTAAGTTGTAGTAGCCAAGATCAATCCTTTGTTGTCCAACACTTGGATCAACTACTTGATCTTCCGAACTATGACTCGAAACCAACAAACCGAAATGTGGGCTTCACTCACAAAGATTAAACTCTAAACGATTTAGAGAATCAAGATGTCACAATTTGTGTTTGGCTTTAGGAATTTCAAACACTCTCACAACACTTGTGAATGTTTGAACTCTCTCTATTTTCTCTCAAATCTTTCTCACAACAATTGTGTGAATGTTTGCAAAATGTTAACTATAGGAAGTGAGAGAAATGGTAGAGATTATATTCTCTTACACAAGCCAACTAACCTTGCATTAAGCATCTAATGCTTTCTTACAATGGCCAACACAAAAATGTGAATGCCATACCAAAGCATAAGAAATGACAAGTTAAAGATAAGGACTTTTTCATTAAGCATCTAATATTTTATTTCAATGGCGAACACATCAATGTGGACGTCATACCAAAGCATAAAATGCATTAGCTAATGACAAAACTATTAGGTGTATACAAGCCACCTAATAACATAATTACTTGGATGACATGGTAAGCCATATGGCTTTGTCTCCTAAGGTAAATAAAAATCACCTTCTCAATAATGATTAAATTACCTTCAATTATGTTGTAGTAATTATCTCATAATTATTACTAACTTGATTATCTCATAATCAAGACTTGATTATCTCATAATCTAAAAATTCTAGAAAACATTAAGTTAAACTAATTTAACATAGTCTTCATTTGTGACAATAAATATTATTAATCTCATTAATAATATATAAATATAAAGTGAGCATATAATTAGACAATCTAATTATATCAGGTTTGCTACAGTTAATCGAGCTAGCACGGGGACCAAATGGACCTACGGTTCCGAGCTCTGATAATTCTGAAATATTAATTAAACTCTTTAATCAAATATTACGAATTATTAACTCTGCGTTATTGCACTAAAAACTCGAAGTTGAACTCCTGTTACCGTAGATGGATAAAATAAAACCAAACAACTTCGGTGTCCATCGATATAGTCATTACATATAGATATAGCCTTTCACGAATATCTCATAAATAGAGCCGGGTCAAAAGTCTGTTAAACCCCTCTAAATATTTTATCTCTTAAACACCAATGATTCTATAATAAACAATTAATTCAAAATAATTATGAATATAAAAATTTCTATTCGTAATAGAAAATTTGAGCGCTCAAATTGTTCAAGTCCCAAATCAACTCTTAAAAAAGATATTCTTCTGTTTCTCGTAAGAATGAGTGAATTCCATATCTATGTAAAACGTTCCCAGCTACACACCAAACCATATTCCCAAAATACATTGTTATTGGCCGGGAATGCAACACCAACCTCACCATAGTAATTCAAAGGACATAGCCTGTCATGTAGGAGTTCGTACACTCAGGATTAAGATCGAATCCATATATGACCATCTATTAGATAAAATGAATTTCTTTTTTCAACGGATATTAAAAGAAATTTGTATTTATCTGAGTCCAGTCCTATATGATCTCATCATACAATGTGCCTCCATTCCCATGTCACTACATGAATGATCCCGGATCAAGGTCGTCATACAAGTATAGAAAATACCGCATCTATAGATAAACCACAAACAAAGTATCCTCTTTGTTTGCTCTATATGGACTATTTAGATTACTAACTTCAGACTTAAATCCTCTTGTGCAACAAACTTACACTAAGTCTGAAGGTAGAATAGTAATCAATATAAACAAGACAATTGGACAATATGCGGTATAAATCAAACATCTTTGATAAAATGAATAACGCATTTATTATTATTACAATAATCAATTCCGTTTTACAATACATGAAGGTTTAGGACATAAATCCCAAAAATCTCCCACTTGGACTAGAGCAAATGGGACAACTCATGTAATCCTAAACCCTTTAGGTGACCTTCAAACACTTTAGCTAATAAGGTCTTTGTAAACGAATCAGTCAGGTTGTATGCGGATGGAATCTACGTGACAACGTCATCTCCTCTCTGTACTATCTCCCTGATGAGGTGATATTTCCTCTCAATATGCTTACCCCACTTATGGCTTCTTGGTTCTTTGGAGTTCGCCACTGCACCACTGTTATCACAATAAAGTGTGAGCTATTTATCCATATCTGGAATAACTTCCAGATCTGCTTAGAACTTACGGAGCCAGACTGCTTCCTTAGCTCTTCATAAGTTGCTACATATTTAGCCTCTATGGTGGAGTCAATAATACAAGATTGCTTTATGCTCCTCCATACTATAGCCCCACCACCTAGGGTGAACACTGATCCAGATGTTGATTTCCTAGAATCGACATCCGTCTGAAAATCAGAGTCTGTATATCCTCTCAGAATCATATCCTGACTTGTATATACAAGCATATAATTTCTCGTTCTTTGAAGATACTTGAGAATATGTTTCACCGTTACCCAATGATCTAATCCTGGGTTGGATTGAAACCTACTGACCACTCCCACTGGAAAATAGATGTCTGGTCTCGTGCATAACATAGCATACATAAGACTTCCAACTGCTGAAGCATATGGTATATGTCTCATCTCCCCAACTCCTTAAGGTGTCTTAGGAGACTGTTCCTTAGACAAATGAATTCCATGTCTGAAAGACAAATTACCTTTCTTGGAATTCTGCATACCAAATTGCACAAGAATATTGTCGATATAGGTAGCTTGAGACATTACTAACAGTCGTTTCTTGCGATCCCGAATGATCTGGATCCTAATTACATAACTTGCCTCTCCCAAATCTTTCATTTGGAATTGGCTAGCTAGCCAGATTTTCACGTCCGATAATATCTTTACATCATTCCCAATGAGTAAAATATCATCAACGTATAACACAAGGAAAACCATCTTCCCATCAATGATACGCTTGTAGACACAAGGCTCATCGATGTTCTGCTCAAAGTTATAAGACTTGATCATAGTATCAAATCTTATGTTCCAAGATCTAGATGCTTACTTAAGTCCATAAATGGACCTTTGCAATTTGCAAACTTTTTGCTCTTGACCTTGGGTAATGAACCCTTCTGGTTGTACCATATAGATACTCTCATCAAGATTGTCATTCAAGAATGCAGTCCTGACGTCCATTTGCTAAATCTCATAGTCATAATATGCGGCAATGGAAAGAAGAATACTGATGGATTTAAGCATGGCTACTGGCGAGAAAGTTTCTTCATAGTTAACTCCCTCTTTCTGGGTATAACCCTTTGCCATTAGCCTAGCCTTGAAAGTCTGTACTTTCCCATCTATTTCTCTTTTTCTCTTGTAGATCCACTTACAACCTATGGGTTTTACCCCATCGGGTTGGTCTATAAGTTCCCAGACTGAGTTAGAGTACATAGACTCCATCTTAAGGTTCATGGCTTTGAGTCATTCCTCTTTATCAGTATCTTCCATTGCACTACGATAGGTCAATGGATCATCAATACCATCACAAGATGCAACAACTTGCACCTTATTATTTCCTAGATAGCGTTCAGGTGGTATGGTATCCTGATAAACTTGCATCTGACTTTCAGATGTAGAAGCTGTAATGTCTTTGTCAACATTTGACAATGGTGTACTGGTCGTACCAGCAAGTAACTCCTCAAGTAACACTTTACTTTAAGGTTTGAACTCTCTCATATAATCCTCCTCAAGAAATGTAGCATTTGTCGACACAAATACTTTATTATCTTCTAGACTATAAAAGAATCCACCCCTAGTTTCCTTAGGATAGCCTACAAATAGGCACACTTGTGAACGTGGTTCCAACTTAGTAGTCTTGTTCTTTATCACATGTGCCGGAAACCCCCATATACGGAAATATCATAAACTAGCTTTACGAGCATTCCACAACTCTAAGGGAGTCTTAGAAATAGACTTAGAAGGAACTACATTCTGGATATACATTACAGTTTGCAATGCATACCCCCGAATGAACTAGGTAGAGTGCTATTACTAAATATTGATCTCATCATGTCTAGTAGGGTGCAATTTCTCCTTTCTGCAACACCATTTTATTGTGGTGTTCCAGGTGCTATGAGCTGTGAAATAATTTCATGCTCAACTAAGAATTCCTCGAAATCTCTATCAAGGTATTCTCCTCCATGATCTGATCGTAGAATTTTGATGCTTTTACCTAACTGGTTCTCAACCTCAACACGATATTCTTTGAGCTTTTCAAATGTATCTGACTTGTGTTGCATTAGGTAAACATACCCATATCTGGAATAATCATCAATGAAAGTGATGAAGTATTCATAACCACCTCGGGCTTTTACATTCATCGGTCCGCAAACGTCCGAATGTATTGGCTCAAGTGTTTCTTTGGCACTTATCTATTTTCCAATTTAAGGTCTCTTAGTCATTTTGCCTTCTAGACAGGATTCACAGACAGGTAAAGTACCGAGTTTTAACTGATTTAATCCGTTCTTAATTAGTCTATCTATCCAGTCAAGGTTAATGTGACCAAGTCTAAGGTGCCATAAATAGGTATCATCATGAGAAATATTTTGCCGTTTTGTTTTAGATCTTTCAATCTTAAACATTTCAGTATTAAGCAGTGATTCATGCATTAACGGCCTTAATACATATAGGTTATTTTCAGAGTTTCCCGTACATATATTTAATCCATTTCTACTAATAATAATTGATTTATAATTAAATGAAATAGAAAAACAACATTAAATAAGTTTTTTTACAGAAATTAAATTCCTGCGAAAACCAGGAATATATAGCACACCATTCAAACATAAATAACTTTTATTAAAATTCAAATTTGAAACTCTCACTGCTTTTGCTAAAACAGCATCCCCGGTCCTAACTCTCATGGTAAAGCTACCTTCAGTAAGGTCCCTCCATGAATCAAGTAGCTGCAAAGAACAACAAACATGGTTAATGGCACCAGAATCAACAATCCATATGGATTTATCATCCTCCACCAAAGGAGACTCAATGACAAATAAATCGTATTTACCTGTATTCTTCTTCTCTTTAAGCTCAGTAAGGTATTTCAGACAATTCATTTTCCAATGCCCTTGTTGTTCACAATGGAAACATTTTCCATTGGCATTGGTTCCTTTAGAGTTTTTGTTGTTATTCTTTTACATTTGTTTTGCCTTTGCCTTCCAATTTCCTTTCTTCTTCTTCTTCTTTGCAGATATAGAAGATTCGGCAATATTTTCCTCGGCATTGGACCTACGAAGACCATTCATAATGGACTCGTAATTGGTGAGCTCATTTAGCAGTTCAGTCAACGTAAAAGTAAACATATTCATAGAACAGTTGCTTTTAAACTACAGGAAACTCTTCGGAAGGGTTTCCATGATCATTGTCACCTGGTTTTGCACATTAATACATGCATCATGGGTTTCAGCCATATTAAGATGAGACATCATCATTAACATATGGTCTCGGACTGATGTGCCTTCCTTCATTCTAGCGGTCAATACAAAGTCTATTGCCTCATGTTGTTGCCAGTTTGAAGGTTGCCTAAACATATTCTGTAATGACTGCATAATCATTGATGATGTTGCCATAGGCTCAAGCTGTGCAGCAAGAACCTCAGACAAGGACACCATCCATATGGGGATGAAAGCAAAACCATCTCGAGGCGCCTATTGAATCTCACGTTTCTGGATAATAATGGAGATCGTGGGATATATTGTGGTATACCCATTTCCCACTCACTATTTTGAAATGTAAGGTTTCTATCTCACTAGTATTTTATGAATCTTAGATTATGCTTGGCTAAAGTCATAACCTTATTAATACCAATTGATAATTTAGTGATCTAACCAATTTTAACTCTTAAAATTTTATTCATTAATCATGATTAGTCTATACTAACCAATTAACTTAATTAAACTAATTTAATCAAATTGTTATAGTGAGTTAATCAATTTAACTCTTAAATTACTAGTCCACTTATAGGTTTTAAATTTAGAATTCAACGAACGGATCAAATGTCATTAAACCATTTAATCGATAAAAGCATATTATTTATTCCAAAGGTACGTGATATTGTATCCCGAGTGCAGACAATATTACCGTCTATTCGGAACCGACTATGGAATTTACGTCCGGGTTTCCATCCAATATACCAAGGAAAATAATTGACTCATAATGTCCATTTGTTTCTAAAACTTGAATTCGTAAATTTTAAACCTTTAAACCAATTAATCTTATTAATCCGTTTGCATGCATCTCATATTCTTATTTAACATTTAAATTACATAAAATCATATTTTATGACTAGAATATCATGCATATCTACATGTTATGGCATGTGAAAAATGTAAGAGTAGGCACCATAGGCTATATGACATGTTAATAAACACTTTAAAACATACATATTTCCCAGGTCTGGGCGTCGTGACGCGCACTGGTGGGCCTCTTGACACCCTGGAATTGTGCCAGTTCTGCGTCGTGTTGCGACGCGAGGGGACCTGTGTCGCGATGCGCGTGAGGCAGTAGACTGCATAATGTTTTGCTAGGCACGTTGGGATGCGCAGAGGGGTTGCATCGCGACGCAACCCAATTTACAGGGACTGGAATTTTCAAAAACAAACATATTACAAATTGTGTTGATCGGGCTCTTATTTTTCTATACTAATATAATTAGTACAAAAAATCCAAGGCATCCTTTGGTCTTCAAATCTTGTTCCGTGGAGTGTTGTTGAGTTCTTTGCGGAATTTCTTCGTCAAAAATCCTTCGCGGCACCGGCTCCTCCAAGTTACAAATAGGGTTACATAATGAACTTATTACAAAGGAAATGAACTTACAACACTTGAAAGAATATGACCTTATGGTCTGACATTTCCAATGCTAGAAATAAGAGCCGGAAAAAAATAACGATCAACGCAACACATTCATCACATGAATCAAAAGTAAACATTCATCACATGAACATTAAAACCATTCATCTCATGAATCTAATTGTGCCTACTCATCACAATATGCATTTTAATAATCTATATCTCATATAAATTAATAAAACTAAAATGAGAAGGGTTAAGAAAACTTTTCAACCTTAAGCTCTCGATGTCAATTGTAGGAAACGACTTTCCTTAGCGCGGCGAAAGTTTCTTGTGGTGGCATCGGGTCCGGTATTGATATTTAAAATTTTATTTGTCTTCTCCCTAAGTTGTAGTAGCCAAGATCAATCATTTGTTGTGCAACACTTGGATCAACCACTCGATCTTCCGAACTATGACTCGAAACCAACAAACCGAAGTGTGGGCTTCACTCACAAAGATTAAACTCTAAACGATTTAGAGAATCAAGATGTCACAATTTGTGTTTGGCTTTAGGAATTTCAAACACTCTCACAACATTTGTGAATGTTTGAACTCTCCCTATTTTCTCTCAAATCTTTCTCACAACATTTGTGTGAATGTTTGCGAAATGTTAACCTTAGGAAGTGAGAGAAATGGTAGAGATTATATTCTCTTACACAAGCCAACTAACCTTGTCATTAAGCATCTAATGTTTTCTTGCAATGGCCAACACAAAAATGTGAATGCCATACCAAAGCATAAGAAATGATAAGTTAAAGACAATGACTTTGTCATTAAGCATCTAATACTTTCTTGCAATGGAAAATACATAAATGTGGAGGCCATACCAAAGCATAAAATGCATTAGCTAATGACAAAACTATTAGGTGTATACAAGCCACATATTAGACATAATTTCTTGGATGACTGGTAAGCCATATGGCTTTGTCTCCTAAGGTAAATAAAAATCACCATCTCAATAATGATTTATTTACCTTGAATTATGTTGTAGTAATTATCTCATAATTATTACTAACTTGATTATCTCATAATCAAGACTTGATTATCTCATAATCAAAGAATTCTAGAAAACATTAAGTTAAACTAATTTAACATAGTTTTCATTTGTGACAATAAATATTATTAATCTCATTAATAATATATAAATATAAAGTGAGCATATGATTAGACAAACTAATTATATTAAGTTTGCTACAGTTAATTGAGCTAGCATGGGCACCAAATGGAACTACGGTTCCGAGCTCCGATAATTCCAAAATATTAATTAAACTCTTTAATCAAATATTACGAATTATTAACTCCGCGTTATTCCACTAAAAACTCGAAGTTGAACTCCCGTTACCATAGATGGATAAAATAAAACCAAACAACTTCGGTGTCCATCGATATAGTCATTATATATGGATATAGCCCTTCACGAATATCTCATAAATAGAGCCGGGTCAAAAGTCCGTTAAACCCCTCTAAATATTTTATCTCTTAAGCACCATTGATTCTATAATAAATAATTAATTCATAATAATTATGAATATAAAAATATATATTCGTAATAGAAAAGTTGAACGCACAAATTGTTCAAATCCCGAATCAACTCTTAAAAATGATATTCTTCTGCTTCTCGTAAGAAGGAGTGAATTCCATATCTATATAAAACGTTCCCAGCTACACATCAAACCATATCCCCAAAATACGTAGTTATTGGCCGGGATTGCAACACCAACCTCTCCATAGTAAATCAAAGGACATAGTCTGTCATGTAGGAGTTCGTAGTACAGTCAGGATTAAGATCGAATCCATATATGTCCATCTATTAGATAAAATGAATTTCTTCGGCTAACGGATATTAAATGAAATTCGTATTTATCTGAGTCCAGTCCTTTATGATCTCATCATACAAGGTGCCTCAATTCCCATGTCACTACTTGAACGGTCCCGGATAAAGGTCATCATACAAGTATAGAATGAACCACAACTATAGATAAACCACAAACAAAGTACCCTCTTTGTTTGCTCTCTATGGACTATTTAGATTACTAAATTCATACTTAAATCCTCTTGTGCATCAAGCATACACTAAGTCTAAAGGTACAATAGTAATCAAGGTAAACAAGACAATTGGACAATATGCGGTATAAATCAAATATCTTTGATAAAATGAATAATGCATTTATTATTATTATTACAATAATCAATTCCGTTTTACAATACATGAAGCTTTAGGACATAAATCCCAACACCAATATCCTAAATTTACTACTCTCTACAAGATCAAAACTACCCTAATCCTCAAACAAAATCTCGAGAGTTTCACTATAACTTTCAAGATCAAACAACCTATTTTTAACTAAGAACAACTTGAATCTACGCTAGGAACATTTAAAGATAATAAAGAACACGAGATGAGTTTGAAGAATACCTTGGAGGCTCGAGACTTCTCCCAACTTTTTGAATGAAGGAAGTTTTGAGAATAAAGCAAAAGTGCAATCAACACTCTCTTTCATACCATCCGTTTTGGCGCCTCAAAATCCCGCCTAAAATTCCTCGTAATCCCCACTTGGGTTGCATAGATAATTGGAGAATGGCTTAGAAAGTTTCATATGCCCATTACATATCCAATTGAGTAAGTATTAAGTTCATTTTTGTCGACTGAAAGAAGTCGGGATAGGCTGACGTCCCATATGAAGACTTAGCACAGTAGCAGGTGCCATTCCACACAACACCATATGAAGACATGGCATATGAGTAAATGCCACTCGACACGACACCATATGAAGACTAGGCGAAGGATCTAGTGTCACTCAACATCACTAAAATGAAGACTTGACATCGGCATCCCAATCGACGCTACATGGGGATTTGGTGTGAAGACATTCTAGTCGACATACATGAAAGAAGAATTGGTAAGGAAATCCCACTCGACACTACACGTATGGAGACTTGGTGTGAAGAAATTTCAGTCAACATACATGAAAGAAGACTTGGCAAGCACATCTCACTTGACACTACACGTATGAAGACTTGGTATTAGGACATCCTAGTTAACATACACGAATGAAGACTCAGAATGAAGACTATGCCCCAGTTGACATCTCCATATGTGTAGCTTGGGGCTTGATGTATATCTCTTTCGACACCACGCGTGTATAGCTTGGGAGTTATTATGGATCCCAGACGCGTGCATGGCTTAGTGCTTAATGTGCATCTGATTCGACATCTACATTTGTGTAGCTTGGGACTTGTTGTGGATCCCAGATGTGTGTATGGCTTGAGGCTTGATGTGCATCCCATTCGACATCTACATGTATGTGGCTTGGTGCTTAAAGAAGAATCCAGTCGACACAACGCGTCCTTGACTTGGGACTAATTAAGAATGACCTAGCTGACATCTCAACGTGTAGCTTGGGGCGTAACATGGATCCCAGTTGACACTACACGCCTGTAGCTTAGGACTTATTGATGATCCCAGTCGAAACTACACGTCTGTATTCTAACCTTCATATGGTTCAGTCGACTAGGAATATTCCTTATGGCTTATGTCGAGTCAAGATCAAGACCTGGCCTTCATCTGGTCTAGACGACATTGAAGGCTCCTATGGTCCTCTGACCAGTCATATGGAGTTTATCCTGGTCCTTCATCTGATCCAGTCGACTGGGAACATCCCTTATGGTTTATATCGAGTCAAGATCAAGACCTGCCCTTCATCTGGTCCAGATGACACTTAAGGCTCCTATGGTCCTCTAACCATTTGTATGGAGTTTATCCTGGACCTTTATCTGGTCCAATCGACTGGGAACTGTAGGAAATGATTTTCCTTAGCGCTGTGGAAGTTTCTTGTGTTGGCACTGGTCTGGTATGGATCTTTAAATTTTCTCATAAGAAGTGAATTCCACATCTATGTAAAATGTTCCCAGCTACACAACAAACCATATCCCTAAAATACGTAGTTATTGGCTGGGAATGCATCACCAACCTCACTATAGTAAATCAAAGGACATAGCCTATCATGCAAGAGTTCGTTCAGACATACCTGGCATGATTAGTTCCTCGCCATTTGATGATCCAATAAGATTCACCTCTGCCAAGGGTTTTGGGATGATTCCCAAGACTCGACTGCCTCTATCCTATACAGCCTTTGAAACGATCCCCATTAGTCCAAGATTGTCACCGCCATATACTAAGTGCATATTCCTTGTAGCAATGACTCGACCCAATTCCTGTGCCGCTGTTACGTATTCTGGTTTAACACCAACACTGGTACCATAAAACACACAGATGTTTTCAACCCGTCTTCTTGAAGTAGCTTCCATTTTTATCTGGATGCCTTCAAAGGTGCAATGATGAGTTGAATTTATAGAACCTGAAAAGGGTGAGTAATAATAGCACAAGTATCTTCCAAAGGATGATTAGTAGCAAAATAGTAAATCATGAAAGGTAAAAAAGTAGCATGGATCATGTCGGAGAAAATAACAAAATAAATCACAATTATTAGGAAAAGACAAAGAGATATAATATTTAAAATAATTTACAGCTTGATTAACGTCTATGCATCAGGGACAAGCTTCCCATCCAATTTTCTTATAAATTGGCAAACAAGGTCTTTTAGAGTCAGATTCCCGAGACTTAACTGTTGTCTTTCTTTTCGAAATTGTGTATGTATTTTACGAATGGCTATATGAACATATCCACTAGGATGCGTCTCAAGAGTCGAAGATATATATTCTAAAGACTTCTTACTCAAGCCATCCTTAATGAATTTAATTTTATCTTCGCGATTATCAGATACCATTCCTAAAGAACAACAACGAGTATTGCAATTCCAGCGTGCACATTTGTAACAAACACCCATTTGCTTAGCTCTACGTTTCTTTGCATAGGTGCTTCTTCCAAAACCAGGCAAATAAGAATTACAAGAATCATAATACTCACCTGCTAGTCGGACCCGTGCTTCGATTACCCAACGAATGTCATTAGGAATACCTTTGATCATCGGAAGTCTCATCCGTTCCAAGCGAGTTTTGTAGACCTTTATCAGAGAATTTTGAGGGAGGGAAGGAAATTGCTTTTGAATATTTGCGAGAGCTTCTTCCATCCTGAAATGCGTCTTAACCTGTAAAAACTAAACATACAAAAATTAAAACACACCACATCACAATATATACACAAATTTCTTGGGTTGCCTCCCAGCTAGCGCTAAGTTTAATGTCGTCAGCTAGACATGATTTCCCGAACGTTAGGCTGGACCTGAAAGTGTGACACTTTCTTTTTGTCGCTCAAATGATTCTCCCCAGTAGTGCTTGACACGCTGGCTATTAACCTTGAATGTGTTGCTCGACTTGGGATTGTATATCTCAATAACTCCGTAGGGTAACACCTGTGTAATCACAAATGGACCTGACCATTTTGATTTTAGCTTTCCAGAAAAAAGTTTCAAACTTGAATCGTACAACAACACTTGATGCCCTAGTTCCAATTGTTTGCGCACTATTTTTCGATCATGCCATTTCTTGGTCTTCTCTTTGTACAGATTGGCATTCTCATAAGCCTGTAGGCAAAATTCCTCCAACTCATTGAGTTGGTGAAGTCTTTTCTCTCATGCAGCTTGTGGATCAAGATTCAAGTTCTTCAGTGCCCAATACGCCTTGTGTTCAATCTCAACAGGCAGATGTCATGCTTTCCCGAACACCATTTGATATGGGGACATACCAATGGGTGTCTTGTAAGCTGTTCGGTAGGCCCATAATGCGTCATCCAATTTTTCAGACCAGTGATTCCTTGTTGATCCAACGGTTCTCTCCAAGATTCTTTTGATCTCCCTGATTGAAACTTCAACTTGCTCGTTTGACTGTGGATGATAGGTTGTGGCAACCTTATGAGTAACTCCGTATTTGGATAGGAGTGCATCGAAGTATCTGTTGTAGAAATATGAGCCACCATCGTTGATAATTGCCCAAGGTGTTCCGAAGCGAGTGAAAATATTCTTTTTAAGTAACTTGATCACCACATTTGAATCATTTGATGGCAGTGCAATTGCTTCGACCCATTTGGAGACGTAGTCTACAGTAACCAATATGTACAAGTTTCCAAATGATGGAACAAAGGGTCCCATAAAATCAATCCCACATACATCAAATATCTCCACTTCCAGAATGTTTTGCAACGGTCCTTCATTTCTCCTCGAAATATTCCCCGCTCTCTGGCACCTGTCACATTGAAGAGCAAATAGACAAGCATCTTTAAGAAGAGTGGGCCGGAACAAACCTGATTGTAGGACTTTTGCTGCAGTTTTATTCCCGCTGAAGTGTCTGACATATGGTGATGAATGACAGTGTTGCAAAACACTGTTGACCTCCTCATGTGGAACACATCGTCATAGTAATTGATCAGCACAATGTTTGAACAAGTACGGCCCATCCCAGACATAGTGCTTGACTTCTTTGAAGAATTTCTTCCTTTACTGAGTTGTCCATTCCAACGGCCATTTTCCAGAAACTATGAATTTGACATAGTCAGCATACCAAGGGACTTCCTGCTGTTTCATGAAAAATAGCTGTTCATTTGGAAAAGTTTCTTTGGTTGTCAATTCTTTTCCAGCTATTTCTCCATTCTCGAGCCTTGATAAATGATCTGCCACCTGGTTTTCTGTTCCTTTCTTGTCTCTGATCTCCACGTCAAATTCTTGCAGAAGAAGTATCCAACGGATCAATCTGGCTTTGGCATCTTTCTTCGCGATCAGGTATTTTATTGCTGAATGATCTGTGTAG
Source organism: Zanthoxylum bungeanum (assembly GCA_019454045.1). NCBI lineage: Eukaryota > Viridiplantae > Streptophyta > Magnoliopsida > Sapindales > Rutaceae > Zanthoxylum > Zanthoxylum bungeanum. The sequence goes on from SKCR01000004.1 coordinate 26,549, forward strand.
ACCACCACTTTGGGACCCAGCAGATAAGAGCGAAATTTGTCAAAAGTGAACACAACTGCAAGTAGCTCTTTTCAGTGGTTGTGTAGTTGAGTTGAGCTTCATTCAGAGTTCTGCTGGAATATTAAATGGCATGGAAGATCTTTGCTTTGCGTTGTCTCAAAACTGCTCCTACAGCAAAATCACTAGCATCGCACATCACCTCAAATGGAAGGGTCCAGTCCAGTGCTACTATGATGGGGGCAGAGACCAGCTTCTGTTTTAGGATCTCAAAGGCTTTCTGGCATTCTTTGGTGAAGTTGAAAGGCACATCTTTCTCCAGAAGATTGCAAAGAGGTTTTGCAATTTTTGAGAAGTCTCTGATAAATCTCCTGTAAAAGCCAGCATGTCCGAGAAAACTCTGAATCCCTTTGACAGATGTGGGTGGAGGTAGTTTTTCAATTGTCTCGATCTTTGCTTTGTCTACCTAGATTCCCTTTTGTGAGATCCGGTGTCCAAGAACAATGCATTTATGCACCATAAAATGACATTTCTCCCAATTGAGTACCAAGTTTGTATCTTCGCACCCTTGTAACACATGTTCCAGATTTTGCAAGCTATGATCGAAAAAGTCTCCAAATACAGAGAATGTTGGGTTTACTAGGTTATCCCAAGATCAAATTAAGCTATGAAAACATGTCAATACAACAAAGTAAAGTTGCGGAATACTCACTTTGATCGGTTTTTGCGATGCGAAGAACAAAAAAAATTTCCTTGAAGCTCTCGGCCAAGGTCCAATTTGTGCTCCTTGTTGGTTTCGGTCAAGCCCTCCATGTGTGCTCCAAGCTCCAAGCTTTGTGAATGGATTTCATGCTCATGAATGAGTTTCCCTATCACCTTTGTAAGACCAATTGGATGTGCTAGCACCTTGGAAATTTTACCACAAAATTTTCCTTTGCCTCCTTGCATCTCTCGGCCATGAGAGAAAAAATTAGAGAGAAAATGGCTTCTAAAGCCGTGAGGAAGAGAGGAGAAGAGTGAGGAGTTGTGTGTTATCTTCTTGATTTCAAAAACCAAGTCAAATGATATACCAAAATTAATTAAAAATGGTATTAGTCATTCAATCCATCACACTTGAGTGTTTGGTAAGCAACTATCAAATCCCATCAACTTCCATCAACCAAAAGGTGATGTGAAAGACAAGTGATGTGACTTGATGTGACAAGTGGGCCCCACTTGATTTAAAATGTGAGTGTGCCCGCAAACACTTCGGGCTCGGGTTCGCTAATTCCGAATTAACGAATTTTCCGTTGCGACGTAATTAAATCAAATTTAATTAAATAATTATGCCTAGCAAAATTACTATTCACGTCGCTAATGAATTAATTCTAAATTAACTCGTTCGCCCGAATTAAAATCTAATTTTAATTCCGCGTCGAAATCTAATTTCGTTTAATAATATATCGAATATATTATTTTATCGATTAATTCCAAATTAATCGTTCTCTCTCTTTAAATAATATTTTATCCCAGATAAAATATCTCTGTAATTAATCCTAGATTAATTTTCTCACTCTATAATTAATCCCAGATTAATAATGTGCAAGTCATACGTCATCGGTGAATCTTCGGGAATCGACCCATGAGATCCCCGGATATGTTGGTTGTAAATCCGTTCGTCAGACTATCCGAACACGTACGTACCTAGTACTACGTTTTTACCGATTTACAAGACATGGTTGGCTTCTAGCAAAGCACCGTGCCTACCCAATTCTCCAGAAATATTCTTAAAGGAATATGTAATCTATATCAGGCGTAGTATACGTAGTATTGCATATTGCGATCCAGTATCGGATGTCACATGCTAGGTCTGGGGCTGGAATTGTGTCTGCCCCGTACGAAACACATGTCAGATCTCTGGTAACTAGTCTCTATAATTGGATAATCAAGACCTAGTCATATTATCCCGATAGCTGCAGCATATAAGAGTACCAGTTCCGTATCCTACGTGACCATCATCTCCATATGACTGAAGTGATACTTCCATCTTTACATCACACCCAATACACTACGATTCTCAATATACCCAGAAGAGGCGTACACAGAACCTGTTAAAGCCCTGGACGACCAAAACCAAAGTATATTGATTGTCGCAAGTATTAGCGATGTAAGTCTCAGGTTAAGACCAAATACACCTACCCTGATTCGGACTTCCATAGACACATAGTCATACTACCAATGGAATTCTGAGGGGTCTATCCAGAGCGAAGCTGTTTCCGTACCATCGGTAAACACAACCTCCTATTACACTTGCATGAGTATCCAATAACCAAATATATGAGAACTATGCAGTTATTCTCCCACAACGCGCACAAGTGCAATACTAGTCTAGTCCGCATTATCGATGTCCAATCTCGATAATACTCCGACTATGGATGTTTTAATGATTAAACCTTCATGGATTGATACTGTCTCAAATCTTATCAATCTGGAACTAATCATATGGACTTTTATCATTTATATATCCCGGTAATCCAATTACAAATGATAAAAGAGAAATTTCCTTTGTCACATAGTTAATTTGTACAACAACCCTATGTTCTGTACAAATAGTGATGTTATGGGTCATAATTGTCCAACAGAGAAGTCATCCATAAAAACCTCCATACTCGGTTCTAGCATGTCTGAGAAGATGGCCATCATGCAACTTTGGAATGTGGCAGGAGCATTATATAGTTTAAATGGCATTCTACGGAAAGCAAAAGTACCATACGGACATGTAAATGTAGTTTTCTCCTGATCTTCTGGGGCGATGGCAATCTGATTGTACCCTGAGTATGTTGGACAGTTATGGCCCATAGCATCACTATTTGTACAGATCATTGTGTTGTTGTACAAATTAACTATGTGACAAATGAAATTGTTCTTTTATCATTTGTAATTAGATTACCAAGATGTATAAATGATTGAAGGTTCATATGATTAGTTCCGGATTGATAAGATATGACACAGTATCAATCCATAAAGGTTTAATCATTAAATATCCCTAGTCATAGTATTATCGAGATTGGACATCGATAATGCGGAATAGACTAGTATTACACTTGTGCGCGTTGTGGGAGCATAACGGCATAGTTCTCATATATTTGGGTATAGGATACTCATGCAAATGTAATAGGAGGTTGTGTTTATCGATGGTACGGGAACAGCTTCGCTCTCGATAGACCCCTCGGAATTCCATTGGTAGTATGACTATGTGTCTATGGAAGTCCGAATCAGGGTAGGTGTATTTGGTCTTAACCTGAGACTTGCACCGCTAATACTTGCGACAATCAATATACTTTGGTTTTGGTCGTCCAGGGCTTTAACAGGTTCTGTGTACTCCTCTTCTGGGTATATTGAGAATCGTAGTGTATTGGGTGTGATGTCGAGACGAAAGTATCACTCCAGTCATAGTGGAGATGATGATCACGTAGGATACGGAACTCGTTCTATTATATGCTGCAGCTATCAGGATATTATGACTAGGTCATGTTTATCCGATTATAGAGACTAGTTACCAGAGATCCGATATGTGCTTCGTACTGGGCAGACACATTTCCTAGCCTCAGACCTTGCATGTGACATCCGATACTGGATCAAAATATGCAATACTACGTATACTACGCCTGATATAGATCACATATTCTAGTAAGAATATTTCTGGAGAATTGGGTAGGCACGGGGCTTTGCTAGAAGCCAACCATGTCTTGTAAATCAGTAAAAACGTAGTACTAGGTACATACGTGTTCGGATAGTCTGACGACCGGATTTACTGCCAACATATCCGGGGATCTCATGGGTCGCTTCCCGAAGATTCACCGATGATGTATGACTTGCACTTTATAAATCTAGGATTAATTAGATGAGAGAGAAAATTAATCTGGGATTTATTGTGGAGATATTTTATCTGGGATAAAATATTATTTAAAGAGAGAGAACGATTAATTTGGAATTAATCGACAAATTATATATTCGATATATTATACGAAATTGGATTTCGATGCGGAATTAAAATTAGAATTTAATTCAGGCGAACGAGTTAATTTAGAACTAATTCGTTAGCGACGTGAATATTAATTTTGCTAGGCATAATTATTTAATTACGTCGCATTGGAAAATTTGTTAATTTGGAATTAGTGAACCCGAGCCTGGGAGTGTTTGCAGGCGCACTCGCATTTCGAATTTAAGCCGCAAGTCACATCAAGCGTCAAATCATTAGTCACTTTGATTGATGTGATGTCTAGTCACTTTGAGTGATTGACAACATGTCACTTTTGATATGAATAGTGATGGAGGTAGTTGTGGCTTTAATGCTTTGACTTTTGGTAAATGGATTTTTGAAATTCATTTTTGTGTATTAGATACACAATTCCAACAACCAAACCAATTCATTCATTCTCTTCCTCTCCTTCTCTCTCACTCACGGCCTTGGGCCATTTTTGCTCTCAAAATTCTGCAATTGCCGAATTCAAGGAGAAGCATAAGGGAATTTTGCGGCAAAATTTCCGGAGTGCTAGCACGCTTTAAGGGTCTTGCGAAGATGATAGGGAAACCGACTTGTGAGATTGGAATCACCATTTGAAAGCTTGGAGCTTGGACCGAAAATGGAGCAAGAAAAGTAGCCTAAAGCCGAGAACCTTGGAGGACAAAAGCTTGAAGATTTTGATGTTCCTCGCATCGCCATAACCGATCGTTGTAAGTATGATTTCGCCATGCTTTTATGAGTATTCACATATATATTTCATTGCTTGAAATCGATCCCGGGACCTTAGAGAAACCCAACAATGGTATCTTGAGCCATTTTGAGCATGAAATGAATTTAGGGTAAAATTTGGGTAAAATCAATTTGAGCATGATTTGATAAAATTAATTGATTGAGTATGCTTGAATGATGTTGTATTGAAGTTGTATATGATCAATTTCATGAAAAGTTGATTGGATCAATTTTTGCCCAAAATTTAGGCTTGGCCGAATGCAATTGTTACCCTATAGTCATGGTGTTTTTTGTTTCTTTGATCATTGGATGACTTGAAACAATTGGGTAATGTTGATTTAAGATTCAATTGGATTGGATTTACAATTGGACACAAAATACCCTAAATGTCGTGACCACTATGCATGGAAAATGAGTTGATTTTTTGATTCAAATGTGTTGGACATGTGTTGATGATAATGAGCATAATTAATTGTGTAAATTAGTGTTTTGGAAATGTTAATTTGGGTAATTAATTATGGCTATACACTTAGGTTAATTAAGTTATGAAATTTGGAATTTTGTGATTTAATTATTTGGGCTTATTTTGGAATTGGGCCTTAAAAGTTGTAATTGAGCTTAATGGGCTTGGTTGTACCAAGTTAGGTTTAGGCTAAATTGGTTGGATCCAATTGGGCCCAAAACCATATCCATAAAGTCCAATTATGACTTAATGGACCTTTAATATTAATTGGGCCTAATGGGCCTAAATTGGTTTCTTGGCAAATAAGGGTGATTCCTTAAATGGGCTTTGGTATTTGGGTTTAACCCATATTGACCAAAAGTCCATGCCTTAGAAATTAATTAAAAGCCCATTGGACTTTAAATTAAATTGACATTGGATGTTAATCGGGCTTTCAGACCCGTAATGATTAGATTAAGAATCTAAGTCGTAAAGGTACATTAAAAAGTGTAATTATTTAATTTAGAATTAAATATAGAATTAGTATTAAATGCAAATTAAATTGGATTTAATGTTGTAGTTTAATATAATTCAAGAATTCGTACTTTGAGTACTTATTCGTAAAATGAGTCGGACTCGCGCAAAATCAAATCGTTGTTTGAACATTGGATGGTCATTAATTATCATATTAATTAATTGGATTAGATTGATTGATAACATGCTTGTGTGAATACATGGATGCGATGTATGAATAATGTATATCGGATGGATATAAGATGGGTGAGGGCAATTTTGGAAATTATTGTAATAAATTTAGAATTTATTAATTGGACCTGCGTGTCCAGCCTATTACCTCTTGACTCTGTGTATTTCTCTTCTCACCTATTCCCCTCAATGTAAATGAGGTTCTTTAGAAGTGTTATGTAATCGGGTAGAAGTAATACTTGTGCTAGCGGGAGAGAGGAAAGGGAGAGATTTGTTCTAGGAACAATTTTTAAGTATCCATCCGCATATCATTATTATATTTATTTACGCGCCTTATTATGTGTTTAGAATGCATGTTTAAGGGTGTATGATGATGAGACCTTAACAAAGATAATTAATTGGTTGCCAATTACGCGAAAAAACCCTCACTACATATTAAGCGTTTTTCCTTCCATTGAGTGATTTTTACTCAAGATCCAAGACTGACATTGGTTTGTTGGCCAAAGTCAAGACCTTTGTCCGTCGCAGATGTGTTTGAATCATGAAGGCTTTGTTTCATATCGGTGTCTTGTCCAAGTTGTGATTTGTTAGCCAAAGTCAAGATCACTTCTTGTCCATCGACATAGATTACGAAGCTTTCCAAGGTCAATGGGTTTCGCTTAACTGGGATCACTAAGTTTTTTGTGCCAAAGCCAAGTCTTAGTTGATTCAGAGGAAAAAGGTTAGGCAATATATTAGATATATTGGCATATATAAGATATATGTTTCGGACTTGGATGTCCACCTACTGGATCTAGGAATTTGGTGGGATCCAATTGATCTTAGAGATCTACCTAGTTAATTATCATACAATTTGCTGGCCAAAGTCAAGATTGTGTGTTATTTAACGGGATCCTTGCCCACTAGGAAACAAGGTTTCCTGAGTACTCCACATAGGGTTAGAGGCTCGCCGAAAAATAGTGGGAGACAAATATTAAATTTGCAATATTCGTTTAGTTACTTGCCATATGCGCTCATTACAATTTTTCGTCGTTATATTAATATATTAGTTGGACTAATATTTAATGTTGTTTTAATTAAACAGTTGGACTGTATTCAAACTATTTCATTTATAGTTGATTATATAATTGGATTATAGTAATCAATATATTTGAATTAACTAATTTCAATTAATAGTTGATTTTATAATTGGATTATAGTAATCAATATAATTGAATTTAATCTATTAAATTATAGTTGATTATATAGTTGGACTATAGTAATCATTATAATCAATACTACCTAAAATCGTTGATTAAATAGTTGGACTATTAGAATCAAGATAATTGAAAGATTAGTGTTTAAAACATAATCCTGGGTGAAAATGTATTTAAACGACTTTAATTTTCAAATTGGGAATAAAATCTCAGGATAGTCCTGAGTGACCGAGAAGTTACTTTATTTGATATAGTGACATCTCGAGCCTAAGCCTGGAGTTAAGCAAATAGTAGAACATGATATTTGGAATATTCATGTGATGATAACTTTAGTGCTTAATCCAATAAGCTTCCCAAATAGACTCCTTAATTTCTTAATCATAACTAAGGATTGGATCCTTAAAGTATGATAATGAAATTGAAGGATCTTCATAAATCTATCTTTATATCTTAGAAGTACAAATTGCAATAGAAAACTCTTGGAGAGTTAATGGCTATTCTCAAGGAGACAAAGCCAAAGTTTGCAATAAGGCAAGAAGCGCAAGGCGCACCTTACTTCGATATTCCAGAAGACCAAGGCTTGGCCAAAGGCTTCTGGAGTGTGGAAAAAAGGGCAAAGGCAAAGTCATTATAATCTTTTGGGAAGACAAATGACATATCCCAAGATGTCTGCCTAAATTATGGCAAACGGGGTCACTGAAGCGTGACTGCCGTATGGACAAGGCAGACATGAAGGAATTGAAGATGGGCAAGGCTCTGACTAGGATAGATATGGATATGAATTTTTCGTGACCTTTACGGATTTGGCATCGCGTTATGGTTATGTGTTTCTTGTGAAACACGGATCAGAAATTTTCAAAGAGTTTCGACACGAAGTAGACAAACAGATCGGCTAAAGTATTAAACCATCACAGTTAGACCATGATGAAAATACTTAAGCAATAAGTTTCTCATATAATTGAAAGAGTATAGTATTCTTTCAATGAGGACTCCTCCCGGAACATGTCAATTTGACGGTGTGTCCGAATAGAGAAACCACATCTTGTTAGACATGATAAGGTTAATCGTGAGTCGCTCTGAGCTACCATTTCCTTCAACGGATACGCATTAAACAGTGCAAAACTTATTTTGAATAAGGTTCCATAAAAATCTGTTTGACAGATTTCATATTAGATATGAACAGGAAAGAAACCGGGTTTTCTCATTCCTAAAGATTTGGGAATGCTAGGCATATGTTTGGATGATACCAAACTAGAACCCAAATCGGATAAGTGCCTAAGTTGTGGGTTATCCTAGGGAAACCAAAGTATAGTACTTATACAACTCACAAGAGAACAATGTAATTGTTGCTCTCCATGCGGTTTTCCTAAGAGGAATACCTATATGCAGTGGTAAGTGGGAGGAAAGTAAAACTCGATGAAAATCGGAGTAATACTATTCCAGGTACTGATTCCTTAATGGAACACAAATAGTTCATCAAGGATGAAACTATACCAATAATCTTCGAATACACAAGAACCGCGTATGTCGAAGAGATTCAGAAAACAACCTGGGAGATATGGGTTTCTGATCTCACCTCATAAAGATGTTAATCTTATTGAGGAATACGAACTGACTTCGTATGAGGAAGTGATACAAGATATCGACTCCCTATTATGACAAAGTGCCATGAAGTCCAAAATGGATTCCATGTATATCAACTACGTTTAGACACTGGTTGATGTACCAGAAGGCATTGTGCCTATTGGTACTATATAAGTCTTCAAGGAAGACATACATGGAAGGCAACATACCAACGTATTAAGCTGGGTTTGTAGCGAGAAGGTATCGTTATCAACATTGTGTCGATTACGACGAAACCTTTTAATTGTTGCCATGGTTAAATCCATTTAGATAATGCTTGCTATTGCTGCATGTTTCATTTATGAAATATGGCAGCTGAACGTCAAAATCGCTTTCCTTAAACGGAAACCTTTTGGAGGATGTTTATAACATCCTGACGGTTTTTTCGTACCAAAATGAGCAAACAAGGTTTGCGAGTTAATTCGATCCATGGATGGATTGAAGCAAGCATAGTGTTCTTGGAATTATCGTTTTGATATAATCATAATGGTATATGATTTAATTCAAAACGAAAATGATTCTTGTGTATATAAGGAGGTTAGTGGGAGCGCACTGACAGTGACTGTCTTATATAATGATGACATATCATTTCTTGGAAATGATATTCCCATAATAAAATCGATGAAAGCTTGGCTGTCATGAAATTTCTCCGTAGATTCTTGGGAGAGACAACCTTTATTCTAGGAATAAAGATCTACTGGGATAGATCTAAAGGTTGTTAACACTCTCCAAGAACTCGTACATTTTTCAATGTACACGACCTGATGTCTCATATGCTTTGAGCATATGGAGTCACAATCGGGCCAATCCAAGTGATAGTCATTGGATTGATGTTAAGAACATCCTTGAGTATCTTAGAGGAACTAAGGATGCTTTCTTATACTATGGAGAAGGAAAACTTGGAGTGACTGGGATCACTGTTGCAAGTTTCCTAACCGAAAAAAACGACTATAAGTCGTAATAAAGGTACAATAAAGTTTGAATAACGGAACAGTGAGGTGGAAATCTTCCAAGCAAGATATTGTTACCGAGTAAACAACAAAAGCGGGTTATTGCTGCAGCTGAGGCAGCAATAGAAGCCTTTTGGATCGATTAATAATCCTAATCAAATTAGGAGTAGTTCTGTTAGCAGCTGAGCTAGGCTACAGAACAGGCTAAAGAATTAATGGTCTCATCAACGATCCAGATATATACTTCAAATATTCATTTGATTCGTTCGGATCATACATTGTGGCGATGTGATGATCGAATAAATCGCATCAGATGATAATCATACAAATCCGCTGACGAAAGCCTTTTCTCAGCAGAAATTTGAGCGAACCATACATAGTTCGGGTGTTGGACACTTAAGTGATTGGCTATAGGCCAAGTGGGAGATTGTTGGATAGTTATGGCCCATAGCATCACTATTTGTACAAATCATGGTGTTGTTGTACAAATTAACTATGTGACAAAGGAAATTGCTCTTTTATCATTTGTAATTAGATTACCAAGATGTATAAATGATAGAAGGTCCATATGATTAGTTCCGGATTGATAAGATATGAGACAGTATCAATCCATAAAGGTTTAATCATTAAATATCTCTAGTCTTAGTATTATCGAGATTGGCCATCGATAATGCGTAATAGACTAGTATTACACTTGTGCGCGTTGTGGGAGCATAACGACATAGTTCTCATATATTTAGGTATAGGATACTCATGCAAGTGTAATAGGAGGTTGTGTTTACCAATGGTACGGGAACAGCTTCGCTCTCGATAGACCCCTCGGAATTCCATTGGTAGTATGACTATGTGTCTATGGAAGTCTGAATCAAGGTAGGTGTATTTGGTCTTAACCTGAGACTTGCACCGCTAATACTTGCGACAATCAATATACTTTGGTTTTGGTCGTCCAGGGCTTTAACAGGTTCTGTGTACTCCTCTTCTGGGTTTATTGAGAATCGTAGTGTATTGGGTGTGATGTCGAGACGGAATTATCACTCCAGACATAGTGGAGATGATGATCACGTAGGATACGAAACTCATTCTCTTATATGCTGCAGCTATTGGGATATTATGACTAGGTCATGTTTATCCGATTATAGAGACTAGTTACCAGAGATCCGATATGTGCTTCGTACGGGGCAGACATATTTCCAGCCCCAGGCCTTGAACGTGACATCCGATACTGGATCGAAATACGCAATACTACGTATACTACGCCTGATATAGATCATATATTCCAGTAAGAATATTTCTGGAGAATTGGGTAGGCACGGTGCTTTGCTAGAAGCCAACCATGTCTTGTAAATTGGTAAAAACGTAGTACTAGGTACGTACGTGTTCGGATAGTCCGACGACCGGATTTACTCCCAACATATCCGGGGATCTCATGGGTCGCTTCCCGAAGATTCACCGATGAAGTGTGACTCGCACTTTGTTAATCTGGGATTAATTAGATGAGAGAGAAAATTAATCTGGGATAAATTACGGAGATATTTTATCTGGGATAAAATATTATTTAAAGAGAGAGAACGATTAATTTGGAATTAATTGACAAATTATATATTCGATATATTATACGAAGTTAGATTTCGACGCGGAATTAAAATTAGATTTTAATTCGGGCGAACGAGTTAATTTAGAATTAATTCATTAGCGACGTGAATAGTAATTTTGCTAGGCATAATTATTTAATTACGTCGCAACGGAAAATTCGTTAATTTGGAATTAGCGAACCCGAGCCCGGGAGTGTTTGCGGGCGCACTCGCATTTCAAATTTAAGTGCGGCCCACAAGTCACATCAAGCGTCAAATCATTAGTCACTTTGATTGATGTCATGTCTAGTCACTTTGAGTGATTGACAACATGTCACTTTTGATGTGAATAGTGATGGAGGTGGTTGTGGTTTAATGCTTTGACTTTTGGTAAATGGATTTTTGAAATTCATTTTTGTGTATTAGATACACAATTCCAACAACCAAACCAATTCATTCATTCTCTTCCTCTCCTTCTCTCTCACTCACGGCCTTGGGCCATTTTTGCTCTCAAAATTCTGCAATTGCCGAATTCAAGGAGAAGCATAAGGGAATTTTGCGGCAAAATTTCCGGAGTGCTAGCACGATTTAAGGGTCTTGCGAAGGTGATAGGGAAACCGACTTGTGAGCTTGGAATCACCGTTCGAAAGCTTGGAGCTTGGACCGAAAATGGAGCAACAAAATGAGCCTAAAGCCGAGAACCTTGGAGGACAAAAGCTTGAAGATTTTGATGTTCCTCGCATCGCCATAACCGATCGTTGTAAGTATGATTCCGCCATGTTTTTACGAGTATTCACATATATGTTTCATTGCTTGAAATAGATCCCGGTACCTTAGATAAACCCAATAGAGTATCCGTCCAGAAAGCAATAGAACTCATGTCCCATCAGTATGTCTAGCATCTGATCAATAAATGGCAGCGGAAAATGATCTTTCCTTGTTACTTTGTTCAGCTTTCGGTAGTCCATGCATACTCTTCATCCAGTCATCGTTCTTGTTGGAATCAGCTCGTTCTTTTCATTTGTGACTACAGTAATCCCTCTTTTCTTTGGTACACATTGCGTAGGACTCACCCAACTACTGTCTGAGATGGGGTAGATGATGCCAGCATCCAACCATTTGATGATTTCTTTCTTCACGACCTCCTTCATGATTGGATTTAATCTCTATTGATGCTCCACTGTGGGTTTGTACTCGTCAATCATCAGAATCTTGTGCATGGAAAATGATGGACTAATGCCTCGAATGTCTGCTATAGTCCAGCCAATGGCTTTCTTGTTGTAGGACACAGAAATCGGTGACGCTGTTCTAGGCTCGCGGCCTAGTTGGGAGTATGGAATAGCTAGCGGGGAACTAAACCGGAGAAATAACATGGAGTCACCACCCGGTGTGAACCGGGACAAAGATTTAAGACTGCACTCACCCCTCGCAAGGGAAGACCTCAAACCTGTTGGGTTCGGAATGTCCCTTACTTATGCCACTTGTAATGATGTGATTTGTGCAATATCTTAACCGAATCTACGCAACATGCTTAAGAACAACCTATATCTAGTTCATATTCATCAAAAGAAATCCTATGACTAAGTTTGCATGTTTGGAAAGTAAGTCCTCATAACACACGACAACACACGGCAATCTCATGAACATATTTTAATTATATAATGCGAAAAGCAAACAACAACATAAACCTAATGCAAATTCCAAACGCAAAACAAATAACTACTCATGCTTAAAAATAATCAACTAAATCATGCTTAAAAAATAAATAACATACTAGACTAAATCATGCTCGCATACATGTTTAGATGAAACGAAATATGTGTGTCTCTCAAGCGGTACACGACATTGTATCCCGAGTACAAACCACACTACCGTCCATTCAGATTTGGCTATGGAATTTACGTCCGGGTATCCATCCGATATACCATAAAAGAGAACACGCATTCCGTTCACCTGGAATTCACATCATGCATCAACAAACAACTCTCATGCGATAATATATTAAAATAGATAAAAAAAAACGAAGAATAATAAATAAAGAAGGGGTGCCCTCAGGTCTAACCTCTTGATTCGTCTCTCGGAAGCGCATTATACGGCCGTCGGAAGGGTTGATGCTACGTAACTCTTCCGGTTCACTAATCCAACGTTTTTCCTCGATGTTTCGCTGCTTGGGCTGCTGTTTTCACTCTGTTTCACTGCTGTTTTTGCTATATTTTCTGGTCACTGTTTTAGGGTAAATAAAGGACTATTTTGGCGGTTATTTAAGGGCTTGGGGCTGCGGTTTTTCTCACTGTTTCGGGGTAAATTCCAGACTATTTTGGGCAGTTTTTTAGGTGCAGTTTTAGGCAGTTTTTTGGTGCATTTTTTGGGTTAATTCGGGGACTGTTTTGGGCAGTTTTTAGGTGCGGTTCCAGGCAGTTTGCAGTGGGTTAATGGCATGAAGTGGGCAGTGAATTGAAGAGCAGTAACGTGGGGAGCTTAGGATGAGTTGTGAGGGGTTTACGTGAAGATGGCAGGTGGCGTGAATGGGCAGTTGTTACGTAAGGGTAGTAGCGTGAATGAGGTTATTACGTGGGGGCATTAAGGCTTTGGGTGCTTTGCGTCTAATTGTGGGTGCAACGTGAGGGTTATGTGTGTGTTGCTTTCGGTGAGGGGCTTGTGAGTGAAGGGGCAGGTGGCGTGTGAGGGGGCTGATGAATTTCAGGGCAATGTGTGAATCATTGGCTGGTTAGGGAGCTGGTTATGTGAAGTAGGTGGGTTGCTGGAAGGGCTAGGTGGGGGCTGATGAGTGGGGCTTTGGTGCGATGAATAGAGGCTGCTGAGTGGGGGCTTTATGCGTGAAGGAGGGCAAGTGACAAGGCTGTGCGTGAAGTAGGTGGGTTGCTGGAAGGGCTAGGTGGGGGCTGATGAGTGAGGTGTTGAGGGCAATACGTGAGTTGCCGAGAGAGTGGCCAAGGGTGAAGGTTCCGTGAGAGCCTATGGATTTTTTGGTGTGTTTGTTGTGTGATTGAGCTCCAAGGGTTTAATGTGTTGGTGAAGGGTCCTTTTTATAGGCAAAGGGATGGATACTTTCCTTATTTGAGAAGGAGAAGGATTTGTGCATTAATGAGAGATATTTTTAATTAGTATTTGATTAGGAAAAATCTTTTAATTAGGGAAGTGATTTGATTTAATTTGATTTGTTCTCTTTTGATTAGGGATATGATTTGATTTGTATATTTTAATTAGGGAATGTAATTTAAGTGAATTAGGAAAGCTTTTGATGGGATTTTATTTGACTTTATTTAATTTTGGTATGTGATTTATTTAATTTGAGAAGGTGATTTGGTTTGATTTCAACATGTGTTTAATGTGTGGATTTTTTATTTAGGAATGTGTATTGGGCGTGTGGCTTAGGGTGATTTTGGTGGGCTTGGTTTGTGACTTGCGGGGGTTTGGGCTAAAGATGTGTTTTAAAACGGAGGTCCAACAAGCGAACCCGCAGCTACTCCAGCGAATTAAATCCAACAATGTGTCAATTCTTGATTCTTCCCTTCCGACGTCTGTTTCCCGCAGCTTCCACAATCTAAAGAGGTAGTGTCTCCATACGAGACTCATCACCGGTCCTACACTTGTGTTCTCGTAACACTCTCAACAACTTTTCTTTCTGCTTCAATGTTAGCGAAGAAGAAATAATAACAGGTAATTCAGAAGAGTTTCCAAGAAATACGTACCTGAGATGACTCGGTAATAGCTTCAGCTCCAGCTCCAACTACGATGGTTCTTCAATTGAGGGCTTGATTCGATCTTTCTTCGGAAGTTCCGGACTTTCCACTGGTGGTGTCGATTTGAATCGGAATGGCTTGTCAAGATAGTTGATACATTCCATAATTTCAGCATCTAACTCGCTGTCAGTCATGTTAGTGATGCAAGCTTCAAGTTTGTCTGTGGGAACTGTATCATTATCATGAATGATACTATCAACAACATCAATTCTAAAACATTCTTCCTCATTTTCTTCACTCGGGAATTTCATGGCTTTGAAAACATTGAAGGTAACTTCTTGGTCCTGCACTTTCATAGTTAGTTCTTCTTTTTGCACATCAATCACAGTTCGACCTGTAGCCAAGAATGTTCTCCCAAGGATGATAGGAACATCTTTGTCTTCTTCCATGTCAAGGATAATGAAATCTACTGGGAGAATGAGTTTGTCGACTTTGACCAGCACATCTTCAACGACACCTCTCGGAAATGCGAGCGTTCGATCAGCAAGTTGCAGAGAGACTGAGGTAGGCATTGCTTCTCCAATTTGCAGTTTCTTGTAAATAAAAAAAGGCATTAAATTAACACTTGCACCTAAATCACATAAAGCCTTACTGATATAATGTTCTCCAATGGTGCATGGTACAGTAAAACTGCCAGGATCTTTCAACTTTGGGGGAAGTTTCCTTTGAATGATGGCGCTGCATTCTTCTGTCAATGCTATTGTCTCGTAATCTCCCAATCTCCATTTTCGTGAAAGAATGTATTTCATTAATTTGACATAGCTGGGCATTTCTTCCAAGGCTTCTGCAAATGGAATGTTGATATGAAGCTTTTTGAACACCTCCAAGAATCGAGCAAACTGTTTATCCAATTTATTTTTCTGGAGTCGTTGAGGAAAAGGTGGAGGTAAAGTGATTCTTTCTTGATCTTTTTCATTTGCTTCTTTTTCCTCCATCTGTGGAACTTCTTCAATGGTTGCCTTGATTCCAACATCTTTGTTGATTTCAGTACCGCTTTTCAAAGTAATGGCTTGACATTGCTCCTTCCCTCGGTTCCTTGGATTTGGTTATGTGTTGCTGGAAGATTCCTGGCGGTCTGTAACTCTGAGCATTGGCCAGTTGTCCCATTTGATTTTCCAGTGCTTTAATAGAGGCTGAATGGCTTTGATTCAATGCTACTTGATTTTGAACCATAGATGCTAAAGCATCGTATTTTGCTTCTTGCTTCTTCAACTGGGCCAGCACTTCTGTTATTCCTGGTTCTTTTTCATGCTCCTGGCTTTTATTTGGTTGTTGGAATCCATGTGGTAGGTAGTTTTTTTGCCCTGAATTATTGCTCCATGCAAAATTTGGGTGATTCCTCCGCCCTGGGTTATAGGTGTTGGAATATGGATTGTTTCTCTGTCTGTTGAAATTGTTGACATATTGTCTCTTCTTCTTGTTGGTTGTAAGTTTCTGACTCAGGTACTCCTCCAAATGTTGAACTTATGGATCCACCATTAACTTTCATGTTAAGAGTTTCCAGATTTTTGCAAATCACATCCAGCTTGGAATTCAGTGCTGTGTTGGCTCCAACTTCCTACATTCCTGCAATTCTTTGGATCATGATCCTTTCTATTGGCCATAAAGAATTGTTGTTGGTCATTTCTTCAATTAAGTCTCAGGCCTGATCTTCTCCTTTTTCCATCAAAGCTCCTCCAGCAGCAGCATCAATTGTGGTTCTCATTATTCTAGAAAGTCTATTGTATAAGGTTTGGACTTGTAGCCACTTTGCGATCTCATGATGAAGACATTTCCAGAGTAAATCTTTGAATCTTTCCCAAGCTTCGCAAAGGGATTCTGAATCTTGTTGCACGAAGGATGTGATGTCATTCCTCAACTTTGCAGTTCTGGCTGGTGGAAAGTACTTTGCAAGGAATTTGGTGGCTAGAGTGTTCCAAGTTGTGATGGAACCTGCTGGTAACGAATGTAGCCAAGCTTTAGCTCTGTCTTTCAGGGAATATGGAAAAACCCGCAGTCTCATTGCTTCTTCAACTGCTCGATTGTAATTGAAAGTACCGCAAACTTCCAGGAAGTTGCTGATGTGGGCATTAGGATCTTCAGTTGCATTTCCCCCAAACTGTACTCACTGCTGAATCATCTGGATGCATGTTTTGATGTCACCCGCATTTGCTGGTAAGGGGGAAGTACAACACAAGAAATGAGTCCGTCAACCACCAGAATAGTTCTGTCTCGAATTGGAATTGGTGGTACAACGTTCAAAGGTTAAGGTTCCATGTTAATGATTGCTTCTTGGCCTTCTCGCCTTTCCCTTCTCAACTGTCTGATGGTTTTTTCAATCTCTGGGTCAAGCGGTCGGAGTTCAAAGCTTCTGGTTCGTCTCATGTAGTGTCTGAGAACCTGAAACACAATAAAACAAAAATAATAAGTGAAAAGAAAATTAGATACAGGTAAAGGTATCTAACCTCAAAATTAACAGTGAAAGATAAATAAGTCCCCGGCAACGGCGCCAAAAACTTGACCGGTACGTAATCACACGCGTATAACGCAAGCGCACGTATCGTTCAAGTAGTATAAAAGTATCGATCCCACGAGGACTTAAAACCTTTTGTTATTAATTTATGAAGTTAAATGTTTATAAGTATCTAATGGATTGGTTGTTTGATTGGGTGGTGACTTTAAAGCTTAAAACAAGTAAATAAAATTGCTTGAAAGTAGATTGAAGAAAATTCAAATTTATAAAACTATCCAGGGTTGTGAATCCTTCCAATATCTTTTTAAAAGATGAAGTGGTTATTTTACGTTTGTGTAATATATTGGTTTATTAACCTGGAACACGAAATTATGTAAAAGCTTCTTCCGATGGTCAAATACAAATACCCAGTATAACTCAATTAATCATATTCCTATGTTAACCAAGTTATCTGAATTCATTAAGATTAAGTTCCAATTATGGCTACCCCCGCCCAACAGGTATACTTTTATCCTGTAAGGAAATCTATTAAAGGGTTATCTATCCTCAATGAAGATCGTGGGCTATTGAGTCTAAAGTCTTTAACCTAAAATCTCTTTTCCAAGTTCATTTTAAGTTTACCAGTTCAATTTTATTAATAGCCAGTTAATAAAAAGTATTAGGATTAAGGCTCAATAAATAAACCTTTATATTACCCAAACCGTAATTTAACCCCTTATAAACCGGTGATATTGGAATTCATCACAACCCTAGATAACTAACTTAGTTACGACACATAACTAGGGCTGGTAAAAAACTTAAATAAAATAAAAGACATAAAGTAAATTACTGGAAATTAAATACTGAAAAGTAAATTGCTGAAAAGTAAATTGCTGAAAAGTAAATTGCTGAAAGTAAATTGCTGAAAAGTAAATAAAGTAAAAGTACAATAAAAGAAAATGATGAGGTAAAAGGATCCACTTTTATTACTTCTATTTTAGATATCTCCCTTAATATAATATATTAGCTTTGCATGATAATTATCAACCAGCCATATAGGCGGTATCCATATTAAGTCAAATTAATAATTAATTACCAACCGACCAATTAGGCGGTATCCAGTTTAGTCAGGTTAAAATCAATTTAAATAATTACCAACCGACCAATATGGTGGTATCCTCGTTAAGTCATGTTTTAACTAGTTTATATATTATAATTAATGGAGATTAATCTAAATATTAGTAATAAAAATTTTACATTTTACCCCAGCAATGGGGAGTTACCTCGTCATTACTGAAAAGTAAAAACTGAAAATTAAATAAAGAAAAGTACTGTGCGTAAAAGTAAATTGCAGAAAGTAAAAAACTTAAAAGTAAAGAAAAGAAAGTGCGAAAGCTGAAATTAATTACTGAAAGCTGTAAATAAACAAACAAGATACAATCTTCGTAGTATTCTTAAGGAATTCCTTAGAAGAAAGTATGAATTTACAAATGAAATGGCTTGGTATTTATAGGTAAAATTTTGCCTCCATCAAATCATCCACCAAATCCATTATTAATTACTCTACTAATTGCTCCACTAATTTCTATCATGTTTGGTGGGAGTTTGACTATTTTTATTTTTTATTTATTTATTTGCTTTGAAAATGACTTTTATAATTACACATAACACACCTCCAGATGTTTCATCAATCGCGGTCATTATATCTTCAGAATTCGAAATGACTTTGTTCTTCAAAGTTGTAGACATTGAGTCTTCTTTAATCTGGAACTTGAATCAGCTCAATCTGATATCGGAGTAAAATGTTATGCCCAAAATACGACAGATGCGCAAAATTGAAATTTCCAAAACTTCACTTCGTTAAAACGCCATTTCAAGTTTCCAATCTCCAAAATTAATATGTCAGGTCCAATATTTGCCCTTGTTTGACCCACATTTCGTCCTAAATGATTTCATTGAGTCCCAATATTATTTTATCTGCAAAATAAACTAAAACACATCAAAACGTTCATCAAACCCGAGAAACTAAACAAACTATTAAGTAAAAGGGGCGGTAAATATTGATATATTTTTCGCTCATCACCAAGACCCATTTGTTTTGATTATTCTACAAGCCTAGGCATGTTACTATATATTCTAAGCATAAAAACTCATAAAACATGCAAAGAACGTAAACCTAAACATGTTAACTATCATAAGAACTCTAATTAAAATAAAGAAAGAAAAAGATTTACTTGAACCGAAGACTCCTCCAGTCCTCCCTCCAATCTACAAGCTTTTCTCGAACTCAGCAAGCTCTTCCACGTTCCAAAGAGCCACCCAAGTGTGTGGCCTACAAAGGTGTACACACCAAAGCCAAAACTCAACGGCAAGACTACGCCTTGAGTGCACGGGTATTTTACCATTGGTGCTAGCCTAGGCAAATACCTCAAAACTTTTAACTCGAGGTTCCTCTAGTCAATTAGACTTAAGGATCCTCAAAATCAGTGGCTTACTCTTAAACTTTAGAGTTGCTCACTTATATAAACCCAAGATATGAAAGGTTTGGTGCAAAAAATTGGTAAAGAATTCATTGGGTTTATATAGGTGCTTCAAAGACAACAAAATTAATTAAGAATCCGATGTGGGATAAATGCTAATTTAATCTTAGCCATTGGATCTTAATTTAGTAGTTTAATGAGATTATAAAACCCTAATAAGAGTTTGGGCCGAATTGGAATTCAAAATAAATAACAAATAAAAAAATTTACTATTCACATTTTTTGTTTTTTTATTTATTTATTTATTTATTCCAATTCCCAAAGTGCCCCTATCGTCAATCACCAATCCCTAAGCCACTATGGAACCTCATAAATGATCTGTTCAATAATTAAACATATTGAATCATTTATGAACAATTCCTACAGCAATCATATATGCTGTTAAATTTGTATTGTGCACTGTTAATCATTGATTTCGACTTTGTTGTGTATGACCTTTTGGGTTCCCCTCAAGTTGGACATGAAATGAATCGTGATAATTTAATTGAACATAAATTATCCTCCGATCAGATGGTCGTTCGATTTCAATGACCAAGGTTGACATCTAGTAACATGCCAAGGCCCCCAAATGAGAAGGAAAGATATATATACCCATTATGTATGCGATTTACATATGATACGGTCTTTCGCCTCACTGTATCACCACCGTTTGACCTAGGGTATGGAAATTGTCTACTCATATAGTCAAAGGTATGATGTTGATAGTGTCATGAATCGTGTTAACCCAAGAATCTCACATGATTCTTCTGCTGCGGCCACAGTCACTGATCACACATATCAACCCACGAACTAGAATACTACTCTTATAAGAAAATATTATCCGAGAGAGTGGTGATTATCTGTTGTATCTTTGCAAACTTCATGTGTTTCAACAAATGACCCAATCATACCCTTATGACCGGATCTTTTGAACCGGGGAAGGAGAATGTCAAAGTTATTTGATCCACACATAAGATTGTAAGGACCTCAAGTCTAAGGACTAGTCATACAATCGATACATGAAAGTTCTCACAGACACATGGGATAAACACTCCATGTGAAAACTTTCGGAGGTCAGTTCGATGGACACGAGCCACTCATGTATCCATGTGATACACCAAGCGGACGAATCTCCGCTAGTAGCCTATGAGATCGGCTACCCACTTAAGGGTGGATCATATCATCATGCTAGTCTCTCCGCTTTGTGAACGTCCAGATTATTCACAAAACTATGACTAGGAACGTTTAAGAGTAATGATTCTCATAAGGCGTGGAAGCCATCATCTTATTACTCCAAGAGCTTTATTACAGTGTTTGATGATTCATATAAGTTATGTAAGACACGTATAATAAAGATTGTCATTTTATTAATTAATGAAAATATTACAAATACATGTACATATAGCCCATCCACAAGTTGGGTATAGGGCATATCCCTAACAACAACTTGCAAAGAGCTAAGAATCATGTGACATAGAGAGAAAATAGGTCAGTACCCGACCACTTGGGATAATTGTAATGGGCTTATTGTAAGATTCGAGGTGTTTATTTTCGTATTCTTATTCTACCACTACTTATAGCTCGGGTCGATCTTGACCCCGAGCAAGTAATAAAATACACCCTCTTTCTCATATGGACGTAGGTTGGAGCCACTCTCCGCCAAACCACGTAAACTCTATTTTTTCTTGTCTGTTGTTAAATTTACTTTTGGTTCCCTACTAACTAAATAAATTCGTTAAATTTGCAATGAGGGTTCATTCAGTTGCGACCAAGTGACTTAGATGGCTCGAGGTCAGAATTCTCTCCTGAGGCCTTACTGTTTTAGTAATAGTCCGAGAAGTGGAGCTTTCCCTCATGACCTATGTTTTATTTTACAGGTATTTACAGATCATTCCCTTCTGGGATTGCAGCATTTCGAGAGCATTCATCAGCCTGATGTGGCATAAGATGAGCTTCTTTAAGCAGATAAACTAGTGGATGGACTGACCAGAGTTAGCTCGGGTCAACCTCTTCGGCCAGAGAAGGCCTAGTAAATGAGATGGCCAAGTTATGAATCAGAAGCATATATACTAGAATAGGGTTATTAACCCGACGTGGATTTTCACAAGAAGGAATACTAAAGCTTGCAGTGGTGGTACCCATTATGAGATGGTGCAGACTTGAGATTCTGGACTTGATCAAGATTGAGCATCAACATGAGAAGGAACCGCCATCTTTATGAAGTTCACAATATCAACTCATCAACTCGTTGATATCGAGAACTATGAGACATATTTTGATGATGGTTTTTCACCCTAAGAAAGATTCAAATACTGAGGAGGGTAGAATAAGGTTTGTATTTGGCCAAGAGAGGATGATAAAAGTCCAAGGACCCAGAAAGGCTGAATTCAGACAGAGAGGTCCGACCCAACTATACATAGAAGTTCTCCCAAGGGCAGAGTAAGTTGAGGATGAAGTCATTTATTGATTCGACCCGACCTAGAGAAGAAGTGTTGGATTTAGGCACGTTTGAGTATTTGTAGAATCCGACCTGATAGGGTCTGTGTTTAGCAACCTGACCTGGTAGAAGAATAAGCTAGAGGAAGTTTCCACATGCATCATCTGTCTCGGTATGAAGACCAGATGAGCGAATATGGGATCACGGGTCAATATACGCTTAAGTCAAGTGACGTATGCCCTAAAGTGAGAAAATACCCTTCTAGAATGCTAATTATGACTATGACAAAGCAGTGGTTCACCGTGAAAATAGCGTCTACCAGACGCATAGGGCGGCGTAATGGCAGAGCAAAGCCGCCATAGGCCGCTAGAGGTTGCCATATGACAGTATAGTGACAGGGAAAAAGGCTAATTTGATTGGCCAAATTGTGGATAGCTGAAGAGAGTTGTTACTGCAATGATGACAGAGTGACATGAGCTAACGTCATGGGCGGTGGAATAATGGATTTGGAAGCCTATATAAAGGGGTTGAAGTCTTAGATTCAAGTGTGAGAAAGTTTCGCATCCCACAAGTTGCAAAGTTTAAGAGTCATGAATCTAGTGATAGGGAGAGAAAGCAGGTATGTACCCGACCTTTGAAAGAGAATTGTATCGGACTTGTTGTAAGACCCGAAGTGCTTATTTTTGTATTCTTATTCATCCCCCACTTGTAGCTTGGGTCGGTCTTGACCCCGAGCAAGTAATAAAAATCACCCTCTTCCTGTGGATGTAGGTTAGAGCCACTATCCGTCGAATCATAAACTCCATGTTTTCTTCTCTGCTTGCCAAATTTATTGGAATGGAGTTCAGCTAATTACAAAGATTGTTTGATTACAAAGATTGTAGAGAACAAAACTCCAACTAACAATAAAGCTCATAAGTTAGCAAACAATACAAGTTTAAACAAGCAATGAAGATATCTTGATAATTCAGCATTATATGAAATTTTATATTTAGCCTTTAGCCCAAAATCTATTAAATTATAAGATACCGGCCAGTGGATACCTTCTTTCTAGCTAAAAAAATACGAGTAATCATACATGGTGATTCTGGAAAGCCCATACAGTTGGCTGGACACAAACTTTGATTCAAAATTTGGGCCCAAGTTGGGAAATGCAATATACAAGCAGCTTGACTTAATGAAAATGAATCAGATACACTAGGAGTGAATAAATGCTCTGAACAAGAAAATGAAAAAAAAAAGTACTACACAAATGACGGGCAATTGCAGAAAATAAAATGATGATATATTTACATGCTCTAACATCATTTGCAGATAAAGCCAAAGAGAAATGAAAAAAAGGATTACAAGCCGTAGGGTATACTGTTAAAAAAAATGCTTTAAATTCTTTGTTCATCAACTAGAACCTAGAACTAGAAGAAACTGAAGTACGCTTATGCCTGCTTGAAGGCACAGAACTCTGAGATCATGATGATGGTGTAAAAAATCACCCCAAGGCAAGTTGAACACTACACCTGCATTAATTTTCCTTCTCTTGGCTTCTAGCTTCAGTTGTTTTGTATTTGAAGCAGTGTTGATCAAAGCTCGCTTATCCTTCCTATTTCTTTTAAACTTGGAAGAAAACTGAACATATGCTGCAGCGCCAGCATCTTCTTTAGTCGATGGAAGAAGTCGTAAGCTAAGGCCCAATTTTCTTGAAACAGATTCTCTACTTTGGAGACTCAAAAATAAATAGCGAGTTAGCACAGCATTAAAAACTATATGAACGGATTGTCTATGCTCAGTAACCTACACTAAGTTGGCCCCGAGAGCCTTGTTTAAGGTATAGTCATCTGAATGTGCGGCATCAGAAGTTTTCTGCATGCCCACTAGTCTTGGCTCAGCTTCTTTCTTCTTCTGCAGATCTGCTTCCTGGTGGTAAGGACAATAAAACGGATCTCAAAGCTTACCCCTTTCAATGTGACAGAATAGAATTGAGAGTTACGTGTCATCTTAAAAACATAAGCTAATCATAAGCACCCCCTAAATGACTTGGCCAATGTTTTGGCACCAGTGTTATTAAAGGCATAAGGCGCACCGAGGCACAAAATGGCCTGGAGCCTAGGCGCGCGTTTGAGGAATGTGAGGCGCATATTTGTATATATAATTTTTCAATTAGAAAGAGGAACATGTATATTCTTCTAATCATTTTGTTTTGAGTATTTTTTAATTTGACCAAATTATGACAAAATATTTATAAATTATTGCACTCAATTAAATTTATATACATCACTATTTTCATAACTAAGTTGCTATAATAACTAAGATATTAATATTTACTTATATTGTTTTATGTACAATTTTGTTACTGACTAGTATAATCTTTTGGTTAAAATTATGTCCCCAATAATTATAAACGTATGATCTATTATAATTATTATGGCAAATATTTGTATTTTACAAAATATAAATTTTCTTATAATTTTTAACGATCCCAGAAAATTATCTAAGAGCTATGTCAAAAGTAAATAAATTAAGTTAATTATGAGATTTATTGTTATTCTTCTTCTCCTTTTTAACTCTCTGCTGAAAAAAAAACCAAAAAAGTAAAAAAAAAAAAAATTGAGATTTAATCAACGAAATCGGGTCAAAAATCAAGATTTTTGGCATCAGATGCCTAAGGCGCGCCTCACTCATTGGCATTAGGCACGCCTCATCGACTAGGCGTGCGCCTCATCGAATAGGCGCGCGCCTGATACACGTCGCCTCGCCTGGACACCCTCTAGGCGCAATGGCTGGCGCCTCTACCTAGGCGCGCCTTTGATAACATTGTTTGGCACTGACATGTCTGACACATAAATCTACACAAGACGTCAAAATGGAATCTCCAAAACTCAGAAGACACATAAACCTATAATTACATTCAAGCGTTCATCTGCAGGGAGTAAAAGAGTCTCTGCATCCAAAATAAAAAAAATAAAAGCAGTGTAACCACACAATACTAATTCATCAGAAGCAAGTCTACCATGCATTTACATACCTGATTTGGGGTTCATTCTGGAGGATAGTGAAAATTATCTGTTGTAGCAGCTGAAAGCGATGACTGCAAAAACACAAACAATATACGTTTATCACTAGCACATGTCGTATATTGGAAATGGAGTTCCAATGGTTTAACCCAATGTACCATGAGCTTTGGAAGCTCGTATAGACCTGTGGGTATTGGTTGGACTGAATACTGAATGACTCACAAGTGATTCCTAATAGTTGGAAGTACACACCACCGTCAATAGGAATCTCCTCGAGTCGAGTAGCATATGTAATCATTTGACTATAGGATATCATTAATTTTGTGAGAGATCCTCCACACTTTGATGCCATGTATGTCAGAAATCTTTCATGGTCTGGCCTCTAGATGTTCGTTGGGTGTGGACCGATGCACTCAGTAATCAAGTGTGAATCAAGATAGGATCTGTCGGCCCGTATTTGTACCATAAGGGGTTTAGGTATCCATGTGAGTAAAGTCACGATTCTGAAGACTTTGGCCAAAGCCGATCAACTAGGGTGGATCGCTTCAATTGTAAAGAATCGTGGACATGTGTCGATATGAGATGTGCACCTTTGGATACTTGACGATATATTCTATGTTTTCTAAGCACAACTCGAATAGCTTACGACAGAAGGATTGATAAACATATGTGATGACCTAGACTTGTATAGTTCAGAAAGGTCGTTCGTGTTCTTCGCGAATTCAGAGGTGGTCGAATTATGTACATATTAGCTAGGCTTATATGACGAACGTGTCTGAACTTAGAGAGTCCCGATATGAAGTGTACTCATTGAGCACTTGGGTAGCCGATTAATTTTGATAAAAAAAATAATATTCAATATTATTATTATCAACTAAGATAATCTAATTTTTTTTTTTGGATAACATTGATTATTTACTTTGACCTAATTGAATTAATTGGATTAATTCAATAACTACACAAGAGCGTAATTATAAATTCATAATTATCTCTACAATTTGAGGATATTATGGTAATTATAAATATGTAATTGTAGGTGGTTTTGGCTTGATTTAATTGGATTAAATCAAAGTTGTAAAAATTGAACTAATCCATTTGCTAATCTTTGTTTTTGATTTAATTGGATTAAATAAAAGTGATAGACAAAGGTGATTAGTCACACCTAATGATTCATATTTGGAAAAATTGGATTAAGTCCACCTAAAGGTTGATTAGAACTTTTATTAATTAAAACCTACCTAAGTTTTGCTATAAATAGAAAGCTTTAGGAATGTTTTAACTAAGCTTAAGCTAAGCATAAGCAAAATGAGCTTAAGAATGCTAAGCTAAATACAAGTAATTCTTGGAGAAATTAGCATAAGTTATAGAATTGTTTAGAGATGCTTTGTAAGATCTCTACAACATTTCATCTATGAGAAATCAAGATTGGATCTTGGAGTGAAGCTTTCTTGCATTGGAATCAAGATTGGATCTTGGAATGAAAACCTTGGAAGTTCTCCAACAATTTCAACAAAGAGAAAGAGATTGGATCTTTGTATCAAGCTTACTAGGTAATGTTTGATCTTCTCCTAAGTTATGCTCTTCATTAGTGAGTTTTCAATAGTGAAACATATAATGATTAATTATGTATTAGATGCATGATTACATAGCTTAAAGTTGAAATTAGGCTAATAGATTGTGTTAGGATGTTTTAAAAGTATAAACACAATCTGCTTGTAATTAGGTCAAAGATGTTAATGTTGGACATAGAACAATTAATAAGAGTTTGAAACTCTAGATTAAAGCTTAGAGTTATGGCTACCATTCTAGAATCACTTGACCACCTTTGGGTAAACTAGAATTGTTCATGAGATATTTCATAGTGGGATTCTAAATTGGTTTGTGTTTAGATTCAAACAAATGCATATATGTATTTAGAATACATGTATGTTAGTTGTATAACATGTGTTGTGGTTGGTTTTGATATTAAAATTAGTTTTAAGGTGTTTTAATGTTTTAAATATTTTAAAATACACTTATCACTGATATCCTTTGGTTAGACCCACTTCCGCTGCGCGTGACACCGATCCGACCCTAAAGGTTCCACAACTGCCCTAACATGATTCACATAAGAATCAAATGGTTTTTTAGTTTATGAGATCCTATCATTCTTAAACGTTCTTAATCATAAAATTATCAATAATGAGGATATTGATCAATTGGATAGACTAATATGATGTTAGTGCCGCCCAATAGTGGGTTAGCTGGTTTTATAAGCTGCTAGCGTGATTCAAATGCTTGTGACAATTAACAAGTACATCGAACTGAACTTTAAGAGATTTCATATGGAGATGTCTTATCCTATGTTTCTATGGAATTCTCTTACTAACTATGCAAGAGTTAGTCCTTTGACTTAAGGTCTTCACTAGTCTAGTATATGAGTTATGTAATTTTGACACCGATTTGAGTCATCGTTTAGGGATTTCCAATAGAGGAGTGATTGTGTTACACAATGAACATATAAAGAATGTGGAAGATATAATAGAAGATTGCTAAAACTAAAGATAAACTTAAGTTTTGTGGGTAATGTATCCAAATGCATAGTTAAGATATGTAATTATGTAAAATCGTGGCCACAGTGGGAGAATTCCAAGTAGGGAAGTTCTTAGTAGGGGTGTATAAATTTTCGGGTCAACCCGCGACTCGGCCAGACCCGACCCGACCCGCGCAGGTTTTAAAAAAATAAATATTTTTTCAGATTAACCCGACCCGATATTTACGGGTTGGGTCACGGGTTTGATATTAAAACCTGACTCGACCCGATATTATAAGATCTAGAATTTTTATTATTTTTCTAAAAAATTTATTATTTTTTAAAGTTTTTACTATTATTTCATTTGTTTATTACTTTTATTATCTTGAAACTTAATGACATGATCCAAGCCACGAATGGAGCATCAAATGACATGGCCTCAACATAATGTACCCATTACAAGTCATACCAGATTAACTCACCAGTAATTTAGAAGTCAAGTATATTTTTGATGGATAAAGCCGTTTCAAGCCGGACACCAAGTATTCGAGTTACGCAAGACTTAATGGGCTTGAGACACAACATTTGAGCTTTGTTACAAGTGGCCCACGAAATTTAGGAGCTTTTGGTGTGAAGCGGACAACTTGAGACATTTGGGGAAAATTTTCCACCTTTGTTGAATTTTGTGATATTTTTATTTTTCATTTATTGACTTTTGGTAAAGTTATTGATGACTTTAGCCACCTTATTTGACATTTTTGTTATGTTGTCTAAGCTATTAAATGACTATTAAAGGTATACTCTTTAAATAGCCATTAGTTAGCAAGTTAGGGTGTTTTGGTATTTTTTTTCATCTATTAGGGTTTCTTTTATTGTACTATATATTGTAACATTTCTTCTTAATGAAAGAATCATCCATTTTCAAAAATTTGCTTCACTTTGAAAGCTTGGCTATGTCCAAAACTTTTTAAGGGAGGGATTCCGCTTATTTCATGCAATCAACTTATCTAAGGCGTGACAACCTTAGTGGCGTCTCCGTGCTAGCAGAACACTACAAGGAATCATCTTAAGGGTTCTCAAATACAAGTTCTTTGTGGTCTTCTATATGGCCTTGGAAGGATTTTGTTCCTACAAAATCAAATTCGTGGTTCTATTCGTTGTGAGGGGTTTGCTTGGCCTAATCCTCCAAGTGAATTCCACGTCATTTGGTATCATAGCTTAGGGTTCCAACGTCTGATTTTTCTATATTTACTTTGCGTTTTTTATTTTGTCTTTATTGTGTTTGTTGGTCATCAAGATAATTGTTCATCTTGATTCTTTGTTTTTGTTGGTTTTTGTATTTCTTAAGTATTTTTGCATTTTTTATCTGTCGGTGATCGGCATACCTGTTGGATTTCTACTATAGTCCCAATATCATTCAAGCAATGAAAATATGTGAATACAATAAAGAAGTATGGCGGAATCATACTTACAATGAACGGATTTTGAATGCGATGAAACACAAAAATTTCTTCAAGCTTTTCCTCCTTGAAGCTTTCGGCTTTGCCCCTCTTTGTGCTCCATTTGTGTTCTTCAAGCTCCAAGCTTTGATTTGAGATTTCCATGCTCAAGGGTTTGTTTCCCTATCAGCTTTGGATGACTCTTTAGTGTGCTAGCACTTGGAAAAATTTGCCACAAATTCTTCCTAAAGCTTCTTCATGCTCTCGGCAATGGAGAAAAATTTGAGAGATAAAAATTTGGCCCTTGGCCAAATGTAGAAGGAGAGGAGTGATGAGTTGTTTTAGTTGTGTTTGATTTCAAAAATCAAATACATCATTCATTTTCCAAAAATTGTACAAGACTTTAAAGTCTTCAACCACCCCCATCAATCATAAAAAGTGACAAGCATCACATCACTCAAAATTGATGTGACTTACATCACTAGAATAACTAATGATGTGACGCGTAATGTGACTTGTGGGCCCCACTTGATTCGAAATACGAGTGGACCCACAACACTCCCGGGCTCGGGTTCGCTAATTCCGAATTAACGAATTTTCCGTTGCGACGTAATTAAATCAAATTTAATTAAATAATTATGCCTAGCAAAATTACTATTCACGTCGCTAGAAAATTAATTCTAAATTAACTCATTCGCCCAAATTAAAATCTAATTTTAATTCCCCGTCGAAATCTAATTTCGTTTAATATATCGAATATATTAATTTATCAATTAATTCCAAATTAATCGTTCTCTCTCTTTAATATGAATTTTATCCCAGATAAAATTCTCATTAATTAATCCTGGATTAATTTTCTCTCTCTATTAATTAATCCCAGATTAATTATGCTGGAGTCATACGTCATCGGTGAATCTTCGGGAAGCGACCCATGAGATCCCCAGATATGTTGGCAGTAAATCTGGTCGTCGGACTATCCGAACACGACGTACCTAGTACTACGTTTTTACCGATTTACAAGACATGGTTGGCTTCTAGCAAAGCACCATGCCTACCCAATTCTCCAGAAATATTCTTAAAGGAATATATAATCTGTATCAGGCGTAGTATACGTAGTATAGCGTATTGTGATCCAGTATCAGATGGCACGTGCTAGGCCTGGGGCTGGAATTGTGTCTGCCTCGTACGAAGCACATATCGGATCTCTGGTAACTAGTCTCTATAATCGGATAACTATGACCTTGTCATATTATCCCAATAACTGCAGCATATAAGAGCACCAGTTCCGTATCCTACGTGATCATCATCTCCACTATAACTGGAGTGATACTTCCATCTTGACATCACACCCAATACACTACGATTCTCAATATACCCAGAAAAGGCGTACACAGAACCGGTTAAAGCCATGGACGACCAAAACCAAAGTATATTGATTGTCGCAAGTATTAGCGGTGCAAGTCTCAAGTTAATACCAAATACACCTACCCTGATTCAGACTTCTATAGACACATAGTCATACTACCAATGGAATTCTGAGGGGTCTATCCAGAGCGAAGCTGTTTCCGTACCATCGTTAAACACAACCTCCTATTACACTTGCATGAGTATCCAATACCCAAATATATGAGAACTATGCTGTTATGCTCACATAACACGCACAAGTGCAATACTAGTCTATTCCGCATTATCGATGTCCAATCTCGATAATACTCCGACTATGGATGTTTTAATGATTAAACCTTCATGGATTGATAATGTCTCATATCTTATCAATCCGGAACTAATCATATGGACTTTTATCATTTATATATCCCGGTAATCTAATTACAAATGATAAAAGAGCAATTTCTTTTGTCACATAGTTAATTTGTACAACAACACAATGTTCTGTACAAATAGTGATGTTATGGGTCATAATTGTCCAACAATCTCCCACTTGGCCTATAGCCAATCACTCAAGTGTCCTACACCTGAACTATGTACAGGTCACTCAAACTTCTGCTGAGAAAATGCTTTCGTCAACGGATTTGCAAAGTTATCATCTGATGCTATTTATTCGATCATCACATCGCCATGATGTATGATCCGAACAAATCATATGAATAGTTGAAGTATCTACTCGGATCGTTGATGAGACCATTAATTCTTTAGCATGTGCTGTAGCCTAGCTCAACTGCTAACAGAACTACTCCTAATCCAATTAGGATTATTTAGATCCTAAGTGCTTCTATGGTTGCCTCAGCTGCAGCAATATTCCACTTTTGTTGTTTATTCGGCAACAATATATGCTTGGAAGATTTCCAGCTCACTGTTCCGATATTCAAACTATATTGTATCATTTATTACGACTTATAGTCATTTTTATCGGTTAGGAAACTTGCAACGGTGAACCCAATCACTTCAAGTTCTCATTCTCCATAGTATAAGAAAGCATCCTTAGATCATCTAAGATACTTAAGGATGTTCTTAACATCAATCCAGTGACTATCACTTGGATTGGCCTGATTGTGACTCCATATGCTCAAAGCATATGAGACACCTGATTGTGACTTCAATGTACGAGTTCTCGGAGAGTGCCAACAACTTTTAGATCTATCCCAGTAGATCTTTAATCCTAGAATAAAAGGTTGTCTCTCCCAGTATTCTACGAATAATTTTTCATGAAAGCCAAGCTTTCACCGATTGTATTATGGGAATATCATTTCCAAGAAATGATATATCATCATTTTATAGGACAATCACTGTCAGTGCGCTCCCACTAACCTCCTTATATACACAAGAATCATGTTCGTTTTGAATTAAATCATATAC
This sequence comes from Zanthoxylum bungeanum, assembly GCA_019454045.1. Classification (NCBI taxonomy): domain Eukaryota; kingdom Viridiplantae; phylum Streptophyta; class Magnoliopsida; order Sapindales; family Rutaceae; genus Zanthoxylum; species Zanthoxylum bungeanum. The sequence continues at coordinate 58,692 of SKCR01000004.1, forward strand.
CATTATGATAACATCAAAACGATAGTTCCAAGAATACAATGCTTGCTTCAATCCATAAATGGATCGAATAACCTGCAAACCTTGTTTGCTTGTTTTGGTATGACAAAACCGTCAGGATGTTGTAAACATCCTCCAAAAGGTTTCCGTTTAAGGAAAGCAATTTTGACATTCAGCTGCCATATTTCATAAATGAAACATGCAGCATTAGCAAGCATTATCCAAATGGATTTAACCATGGCAACGAGTAAAAGGTTTCGTCGTAATCGACACAATGTTGATAACGATACATTTTCGCTACAAGCCTAGCTTTATACGTTGGTATGTTGCCTTCCATGTATGTCTTCCTTGAAGACTTATATAGTACTAATAGGCACAATGCCTTCCGGTACATCAACCAGTGTTCAAACTTGGTTGGTATACATGGAATCCATTTCGGACTTCATGGTACTTTGCCATAATAGGGAGTTAATACCTTGTATCACTTCCTCATACGTAGTCAGTTCGTGTTCCTCAATAAGATTGACATCTACTTGAGGTGAGATCAGAAACCCATACCTCCCAGGTTGTTTTCTGACTCTCTCCAACTTGCGTGGTTCTTGTGTATTCGAAGATTATTGGTACAGTTTCATCCTTGATGAACTGTTTGTGTTCCATTAAGGAATCGGTGCCCTGAACAGTATTACTCTGATTTTCATCGAGGTTTACTTTCCTCCCACTTACCACTGCATATAGGTATTCCTCTTAGGAAAACCGCATGGCGAGCAACAATTACATTGTTCTCTAGTGAGTTGTATAAGTATTATACTTTGGTTTCCCTATGATAACCTACAAATTAGCACTAATTCAATTTGGGTTCTAGTTTGGAATCATCCAAACATATGTCTAGCATACCCAAATCTTCAGGAGTGAGAAAACCCGGTTTCTTTCCTGTTCATATCTAATATGAAGTCTGTCAAACAAATTTTCATGGAACCTTATTCAAAATAAGTATTGCACTGTATAATGCGTATCCCTAGAAGGAAAATGATAGCTCAGAGCGACTCATAATTAACCTCATCATGTCCAACAAAATTTGGTTTCTCCGTTTGGACATACCGCTCAATTGAGGTGTTCCGGGAGGAGTCCAATGTGAAAGAATACTATACTCTTTCAAGTAATTTAGAAACTTATTGCTTAAGTATTTTCCACTACGGTCTAACCGTCACGGTTTAAAACTTTAGCCGATCTTTTTGTCTACTTCGTGTCGAAACTCTTTGAATTTATCGAAAGTTTCTGATTCGTGTTTCAAAAGAAACACATAACCATAACGCGATGCCACATCCGTAAAGGTTACGAAGTATTCATATCCACCTCTAGCCTAGCTAGATATGGGCCCACTTATGTCACTATGAACAAGGGCTAACAGATCGGTGGCACTTACACTTTTACCAAGTAAAAGGTGTTTTAGGCACTTTGCCTAATAAACTAGATTCATAGACATCATTTGAATAGAATCAAATCCGTCCTAGTATCTACTCTTCGAAAGTGTGGATAACGAGTCTTGTTTAATGTGTCTCATACAACAATGCCACTTTTAAGTCTCAACTAATTTATTCAGTTTGAGCTATTTGTTTGTCATGTTATATGTTTGAGATTCAATTATATTCAAAATATAAATACTGTTATTCATATCTAATGTGTTTATCTCAATATCATCTTTATAAAATAAAACACTTTAGTGTTCTAGAATATAAAGGTATATCCGCAACGGATTAAACCCTGATATAGAGATAATATTTCTAGTCAAACTAGTTACATTGTAACAGTTTCCTAATTTAAGTACATACCCGAAGGGTAGTTCCTAAACTTAAGTTTCTACGATTAAAACAGCGACTCTCGTCCCGTTTTGGACTCGCAGGTAAATCTCAACTGAAGTCAGTATCATGCTCATCAGCAGATTCTGCACATCAGTACATATATTTATGTTCCACATCTAGTATCAAAATCCAATTTTGAAACTAGTAGTGAACATGTTTATGACAAACATACTTGAAGCCGGAGCCTTGCCCGTCTTCTCATCCTTCATGTCTGCCTTGTCCATACGGCAGTCAAGCATCCAGTGACCCTATTTGCCACAGTTTAGGCAGACATCTTGGGATATGTCATTTGTCTTCCTAGAAGACTGTGATGATTATGCCTTTGCCTCTTTTAGAAGCTCTGGCTCTGCCTCTTAGAGCATAGCCATCAACTCTCCAAGAGTTTACTCTTGGTTCATAATGAACCTGCCCCAAATTTCGAGTAGAGACTATAAGATCGAATCTTTGGTAGTCTCGGCCACGTATGTAATGCCCAGCTAACCTAGCTGATCGATGTCAGCAATCATCTATGACACCTAGTGCTCGACAGATGTACCCTCTGACATACATGAGCTAAAGAGTTTCTTATGCAATTTGTACTTCTAAGATCTAAGAATAGATCTATGAAGATCTTTAATTTCATCATCATGGTACAAGGATCTAATCCTTAATTTTGATGACGGAATTAAAGTGTCATTGCAGTAAGTATAATGGATTGAGCACTAAAGTTATCATCACATGAATCTTCCAAAGATCATGTTCTACTATTTGCTTAACTCCGGGCTTAGGCCCAAGAGGTTGTTCTATGAAATAGAATAACTTCTTAGTTCCCAGGACTATCCTGAGGTTTTATTCCCAATTTGAAAATTAAAGCCGTTTAAAGACAATTTACCCAAGTTTATGTTTTAAACGCTAATCTTTCAGTTATCTTGATTTCTATAGTCCAACTATCTAATCAACAATTTCTGGTACTATTTAATATAATGATTACTATAGTCTAACTATATAATCAACTATAATTTAATTGTTTAAATTCAAATATATTGATTACTATAATCCAATATATAATCAACTATAAATTGAATCAGTTTGAATACAGTCCAACTGTTAAATTAAAACAACGATATTAGTCCAACTAATATTTATTCGAGTAATGACGAAAAATGAAATGAGCGCGTATTGGCAAGTATCTAAACGAAATTGCAAATTTAATACTTGCCTCCCACTATTTTTCGGCGAGCCTCTAACCCTCTATTGAGTACTCGGGAAACCTTGTTTCCTAGTGGGCTAGGATCCCGTTAAATAACACACAACCTTGACTTTGGCCAACAAATTGTAAGATATTTAACTAGGTAGATCTCTAAGATCAATTGGATCTCATCCAATTCCTAGATCCAGTAGGTGGACATCCAAGTCCGAAACATATATCTTATATATGCCAATATATCAGATATATTCCCTAACCTTTTTCCTCTGAATCAATTAAGCCTTAGATTTGGCACAACAAACTTAATGATTCCAGTTAAGCGGGACCCATTGACTTTGGAAAGCTCCGTAATCGATGTCGATGGACAAGAAGTGATCTTGACTTTAGCCAACAAATCATAACGTGGACAAGACATGCGATATGGAACAAAGCCTTCATGATTCAAACACATCCGCGATGGACAAAGGCCTTGACTTTGGCCAACAAACCAGTGCCAATCTTTGATCTTGAGAATGAATCATTCAATGGAAGGAAAAACGCTTAATATATGTTGAGGGTTTTTTGCTTAATTAGCAACCAATTAATTATCTTTGTTAAGGTCTCATCATACACCCTTAAACATGCAATCTAAAAATATAATAAGACGCGTAAATAAATTTAATAATGATATGCGGATGGATATTTAAAACACTTGTTCCTAGAACAAATCTCTCCATTTCCTCTCTCCCGCTAGCACAAATCTTACTTCTACCCAATTACATAACACTTCTAAAGAAACCTCATTTACATTAAGGGGAATAGGTGAGAAGAGAAATACAAAGAGTCAAGAGGTAATAGGCTGGACACGCAGGTCCAATTTAATAAATTCTAAATTTATTACAACAATTTCCAAAATTTCCCTCACCCATCTAATATCCATCCGATATACATTATCCATACATCACATCCATGTATTCATACAAAGCATGTTATCAATCAATCTAATCCAATTAATTAATCTGAAATTAATGACCATCCAATGTTCAAACAACGATTGGATTTGCGCGAGTCAAACTCGTTTTAAGAATAAGTACTCAAAGTACGAATTCTTGAATTATATCAAACTACAATATTAAATCCAATTTAATTTGTATCCAATACTAATTCTTTATTTAATTCCAAATTAAATAATTACATTTTATTAATGAGCCTTTACGACTTAGATTCTAAATCTAATCTTTACAGGTCTCAAAGCCCAATTAACATCTAATGTCAATTTTAATTAAAGTCCAATGGGCTTTCAATTAATTTATAAGGCATGGACTTTGGTCAATATGGGTCAAACCCAAATACCAAAGCCCAATTAAGGAATCACTCTTATTTGCCAAAATCAATTTAGGCCCATTAGGCCCAATTAAAATTTTAAAGGTCCATTATATTATATTTGGACTTTATGGATATGGTTTTGGGCCCAATTGGATCCAACCAATTAACCTAAACCAAACTTGGCCCAACCAAGCCCATTAAGCCCAAATACAACTTTAAAAGCCCAATTCCAAATTTAGCCCAACTAATTAAATTACAAAATTCCAAATTTCACAATTTAATTATCTAAAGTGTATAAGCCATAATTAATTAGTCAAATTAAAATTTCCAAAATACCAATTACACTAATTAATCATGCTTTCTAATTATCAATTCATGTCCTACACAATTGAAGCAAAATCAATCACATTTCATGCTTAATGGTCAAGGCAATTTGGGGTTTTCTAAATCGATTTCGATTTTAATCCAATTAAATCATAAATCAACATTTCCCAATTCTTTCAAACTCGTCCAATGATTCAAAAAACAAAATCAACATGACATTTAGGGCACACTAACTTTCGGCCAAGCCAAGTTTTTTGGGAAATTTTGATCCAATTCAATTTTCATCAAATTAATCACAAATAACTCTAAGTTATCATCATTCAAGCATACTCAAACAAATCAATTTCATCCAAACATGCTCAAATCAATTTTACCCAATTTTACCCTAAATCAATTTCATGCTTAAACAAGGCTCTTGATACCATTGTTGGATTTCTACTATAGTCCCAAGATCATTCAAGCAATGAAAATATGTGAATACAATAAAGAAGTATGGCGGAATCATACTTACAATGAACGGATTTTGGATGCGATGAAACACAAAAATTTCTTCAAGCTTTTCCTCCTTGAAGCTCTCGGCTTTGCCCTTCTTTGTGCTCCATTTGTGTTCTTTAAGCTCCAAGCTTTGATTTGAGATTCCATGCTGAAGGGTTTGTTTCCCTATCATCTTTGGATGACTCTTTAGTGTGCCAGCACTTGGAAAAATTTGCCACAAATTCTTCCTAAAGCTTCTTCATGCTCTCGGCAATGGAGAAAAAATTGAGAGATAAAAATTTGGCCCTTGGCCGAATGTAGAAGGAAAGAATAGAGAAGTGATGAGTTGTTTTAGTTGTGTTTGATTTCAAAAATCAAATACATCATTCATTTTCCAAAAATTGTACAAGACTTTAAAGTCTTCAACCACCCCCATCAATCATAAAAAGTGACAAGCATCACATCACTCAAAATTGATGTGACTTACATCACTAGAATGACTAATAATGTGACGCGTGATGTGACTTATTTCGAAATGCGAGTGGGCCGCAAACACTCTCGGGTCGGGTTCGCTAATTCCGAATTAACAAATTTTCCGTTGCGACGTAATTAAATCAAATTTAATTAAATAATTATGCCTAGCAAAATTACTATTCACATCGCTAGCGAATTAATTCTAAATTAACTCGTTCGCCCAAATTAATATCTAATTTTAATTCCGCGTCGAAATCTAATTTCCTTTAATATATCGAATATATTAATTTATCGATTAATTCCAAATTAATCATTCTCTCTCTTTAATATGAATTTTATCCCAGCTAAAATTCTCCGTAATTAATCCTAGATTGATTTTCTCTCTCTATGAATTAATCCCAGATTAATTATGTTTGAGTCATACGTCATCGGTGAATCTTCGGGAAGTGACCCATGAGATCCCCGGATATGTTGGCAGTAAATTCGGTCGTCAGACTATCCGAACACGTACGTACCTAGTACTACGTTTTTACCGATTTACAAGACATGGTTGGCTTTTTACAAAGCACCGTGCCTACCCAATTCTCCAGAAATATTCTTAAAGGAATATGTAATCTGTATCAGGCGTAGTATACGTAGTATAGCGTATTGCGATCCAGTATCGGATGTCACGTGCTAGGCCTGGGGCTGGAATTGTGTCTGCCCCGTACGAAGCACATATCAGATCTCTGGTAACTAGTCTCTATAATCGGATAACTATGACCTTGTCATATTATCCCGATAGTTGCAGCATATAAGAGCACCAGTTCTGTATCCTACGTGATCATCATCTCCACTATGACTGGAGTGATACTTCCATCTTGACATCACACCCAATACACTACAATTCTCAATATACCTAGAAGAGGCGTACACAGAACCGGTTAAAGCCCTGGACGACCAAAACCAAAGTATATTGATTGTCGCAAGTATTAGCGGTGCAAGTCTCAAGTTAAGACCAAATACACCTACCCTGATTCAGACTTCCATAGACACATAGTCATACTACCAATGGAATTCTGAGGGGTCTATCCAGAGCGAAGCTGTTTCCGTACCATCGGTAAACACAACCTCCTATTACACTTGCATGAGTATCCAATACCCAAATATATGAGAACTATGCTGTTATGCTCCCATAACACGCACAAGTGCAATACTAGTCTATTCCGCATTATCGATTTCCAATCTCGATAATACTCCGACTAGGGATGTTTTAATGATTAAACCTTCATGGATTGATACTGTCTCATATCTTATCAATCTGAAACTAATCATATGGACTTTTATCATTTATATATCCTGATAATCTAATTACAAATGATAAAAGAGCTATTCCTTTGTCACATAGTTAATTTGTACAACAACACAATGTTTTGTACAAATAGTGATGATATGGGTCATAATTGTCCAACAATACCGGTCTCATATCGGTCTCAAAATATCATTGAAAAAGCTACTAGAACCGGGCTAGTATCATATCGGTCTATATACCGGTCTCCATATCGATCTATCTGGAGATAACTTAGCTACTGGAACCGATCTAGTTTCATATCGATCTCCATATCATCGAACCTGTGAGTAAAATATAACTACTGGAACCGGCAAGCAACCATACGGGTCACATACCAGACTCTAAACTGGTCAACACTTAGAATTATTTTGGAGCTCAAGTGATCTGAAGAGCAAAAAAAAAAGTAAAAAATTTCAAAAATTTGATTGAATTTGGTTGGTTCTATTTTATCATTTGGGAGTCTGTGAAGGGTAATTCAACAAAATTTCTATTGAGGCACCAAATTTCTATCTGAATTTACATACGTCCACAATTGTTTGCATACTTGTTTGTTTGTTGTTCTAATTTTTTTATTTCTTTATTCCAAGTATTCTAGCTCTAGAATTTCTTTGAATTGAGTCTACGTATTTGTTAATTCTTACTGGCATTACTCTATTTTCCCTATATTGGTTTCTTGTTGTTTATGCTAGCTTGAAGATTACACATTGTTATGAACTTCTTGGTAAGTCATATTCACATTATATTTAGTGCAAACACAAGTGGAGTTGAGTGATACGTATTTGAGTGTAAACACGTGAGCATGTGAGATTGTGAGGCTTTTTCATTATTTACATATTTGTCATTACTATTCTGTTTGTTTTGAGATGGACAGAGAAATTGAGACCATAGATAGAAACGTTTAAAATAATTTGGTCTTCATCTTTCGCATGAGATGCCGCATCAACACTAGAGCGTGTAGTATGATCATCAACAGAAAAGATCCTAGCAATTTAGCTAGTACTACACTAGTTGAAAAGTTGGGGTTACCATTGATACCTCTTGATAGTCCTTATATGTGGATGAGTGAATTTGGCGAGGTTGAAGTTATTTATAGAGTTGTGGTAAGTTTTTATGTTGGGGAAAAATATGTTGATGAGGTGGTTTGTGACGTAATTCCTATGAGTACTACACATATATATTGGGCAAGCCTTGGTATAAGTTTAACAAAGTGATTTATGATATGGACATGAATAGGTATAAAGTCAAGTGTGGTGAAAAAGTCATTACTCTTGTTCCTTTAACACCACAATAGGCATATAATAATGTGTTGTATTTTCAGAGAAGTACGAGTAGTGAGAGACATGGTAATGTCGATAAAATACATTCTGAGCCATCAGAGAACAATATGGGTAATGAGATGGTTGGAGAATTTATTGTAAATGAAAGTGTACGACAACAAGCTGGAGTAGTAGCTGAGAGTTTTAATAAGAGTGAGATCATTAGCAAGGCTATTGTCAGTGAGAAAGAGAAAGAGAGTATAAACACAACCTTAGAGAAAACACGTGAGGGGAGTGTGATCGAACCTAGTAAGAAAATTAAGGCTAAGGCCGTGAGTGTTTCAAATGGGAGTGTGAGTGAAATTAAAGGGGAAACAAAATGGATAGTTAAAAAGAGCTTCTATATGAGTGAGAGTGAATTGAGGAAGGCTTACAAGTCTTACCATATTATTTTGTTATTAGTTTATAAGGATCACCATGTATATGATGCTAACACTGATATTTTGCTTCTAGTTTCTATTTCTTCTCTTTCATAGGAATTCAATTATGTGTTGACAGAGGACATTCCTAGTGGACTTCCACCCGTTAGATGTATTAAGCACCAGGTAGTGCCTAAGAATGATGGAACTTGATAAAAGAGTGATGACTAGAAAACTATAACTATTATCACGGTAATGTATCGCCATCTCATATTTATGCCTATTGATTTGTTAGATCTATGGAAGATTGCTTTTAAGACCAAATATAGATTATTTGAGAGGTTAATATTGTTGTTTGGTGTGGAAAACGTCCGTAGTGTTTCCATGAGATTAAAGAACCATGTGTTGTGTGCATCTATAAAGAAGTTTGTAGTGATCTATTTTGATGATGTCTTAATATACAATAAGTTATTAGATGAGTATGTTCTGCATTTAAGGCATGTTCATGATATTTTAAGAAAGAAACAATCGTATGTCGATTTTAAAATGAATTTGAATCTTTGGAGGAATGTTTTCCAATAACAGAGTTTGCCTACGATGGATGCATTCATTCTTCTAGTTCTTACTCGCCTTATGAGATTGACTATGATTTTAATTCTTTAACTCTTATGAATTTATTATCTTTGATTGTTATTAAGCTTGGGAGTTTGAATGATAAAAGAAAGTCGGATTTGGTGAGAATAATGGGTTTTCAGCGCATTGTATTTGAACCCGGAGATTGGGTATGGCTACATTTGTGCAAGAAAAGGTTCCCGAGGTGTTCAGAGGCGAGTGAAAATATTCTTTTTAAGTAACTTGATCACCACATTTGAATCATTTGATGGTAGTGCAATTTCTTCAACCCATTTGGAGACGTAGTCTACAGCAACCAATATGTACAAGTTTCCAAATGATGGAACAAAGGGTCCTATAAAATCAATCCCCCATACATCAAATATCTCCTGATGAGTGGCAAATGTATCACTATTTCCCACTCATTTGACCTAATATATTGTATAGTTTCTTGAGTTTTGTGAATATTTTGATGTGTTTTGTGTTATTTTGTAGATAAATAAAGTTTCAGGACTTTCTGGAGGTGATTTGGGGCCAAAACAGTGGAAAAAGACGAAAAAGGAAAAATGGTCATTTTGCGCATCGCGACGCACAAGCCTTTGGTGTCGCGACGCCTAACGTACACCGAACAGTGTTAACGTGCCCCAGGTCCACAAGTCAGAATCTGAGAAGTTTGACTTTGCTAACGTGCGCTATGCCACGTGTCACCATCACAGCCAATCTGCTAACGTGCACCGTGCCATGTGTCATCGTCCTACTGTGCCGACAGTCGCCATCGCCACATGTCACTCCACATGTCTGCCACGTCATCATCCACATTACCAGTTGACCGAGTCAAATTGCCACGTCATCGCCACGTCATCATCAGCCAATCACAGCATGCCACGTGTCGTAATTCTATGGTGCTGACAGTCGCCATCGCCACGTGTCACCACGTCAGTGCCACATCAGCTCAATTATTGACTCATTTATCCGAAATGCCACATGGCAGATAAGAATCTGAAGAAACCAATCACAAGCTGACATGTGGCGCGTCGCAACGCGGGAAGCCTACGGGGTCTATAAATTCAGCTCAGTTTTCTGATTTCAAATGTACCTTCCTCTCTAATTTCTCTGATGTAAATAGGGAGTTTTCTATCTAGTTTCTTTTAATTTCAGTTTTGTAATTAATTTTAATTACGTTCTGTAATAATAACAATTTATTTTTTTTACTTTTACAATTTTTACAATTCAATCATGAGGAGGTAACTTCCCTCTCCTATGGTGAAAGGTAATTCTTTTACTATTTCTATTTAGATTAATCTCCCTTAAATATAATATATTCACTATTTAAAATTTGACTTAAAAAAGATACCGCCAGATTGGTCGATTGGTAATTCATTTTAATCTGGTTTAAACCTGACTAATCAAGGATACCGCCAGATTGGTCGATTGGTAATTAAATTTTCTTACCGCCTATATGGCAGGTTTATTTTGGTTCCGCCTTTATGGCTGGTTGGACTTAATTTGACTTAATCAAGTTACCGCCTATATGGCTGGTTGGTAAAATAATCACAAGTTAATATATTATATTAAGGGAGATATCTAAATAGTAAATAGTAAAAGTTGATCCTTTTATATTAGCATTTTATTTTATTGTAATTTACTTTTCAGCTTTTACTTTACCGCAATTACTTTTCAGTATTTTTTACTTTATGTCTTTTACTTTCAAGTTTTTACTAGCCCTAGTTATGTGTTGTAACTAAATTAGTTATCTGGGGTTGTGATGACTTTTAATATCACCGGTTTATGAGGGGTTATTTTATAGTTTGGGTAATTTAAAAGGTTTACTTATTAAGCCTTAAGCTTAATGCGTCTTGTTAATTGGCCACTAATAAGATTGATCTGGTAAATCTAAAATAAACTTGATAAAGGAATTTTAGGTTTCAGCCTTAAACTTAATAGCCCACGATCTTCCTTGAGGATAGATAACCCTTTAATAGATTTCCTTACAGGATAGACATATACCTGTTGGGCGGGGGTAGCCATAATTGGAACTTAAACTTAATGAATCCAGATAATTTGGTTGACATAGACATATGGTTCAATTGGGTTAAACTGGGTATTTGCGTTCGACCATCGACAGAGGCTTTCGCATAATTTAGTATTCCAGGTTAGTAAACCGATTTATTACACAAACATGAAACAACCACTTCATCTTTTAAAAGATATTAGAAAGATTCACAACCCTAGATAGTTTTTAATATTGAATTTTCTTAAACCTACCTTCGTGCAATTTTATTTACTTGTTTTTAAATTTAAAATCTTCACCATTTCAAATCAATCAATCAACCTGTTAGATACTAGTAATCATTTGACCTCATAAAATTAAAAGCTTAGGTATCAAGTCCTCGTGGGATAGATACTTTTTATACTACTTGAACGATACGTGAACCTGAACCTTCGAATGTTGCACCACCAATCAATTAACATGGAACCTGAACCTTCGAACGTTGCACCATCAATTCCCATTCAAGACAGAACCATTCCGGTGGTTGACAGACTCATTTCTTGTATTGTACTTCCTCCCTTACCAGCAAATGCGGGTGACATCAAAACATGCATTCAGATGATTCAGCAGTCAGTTCAGTTTGGGGGGAATGCAACTGAAGATCCTAATGCCCACATCAGCAACTTCCTGGAAGTTTGCGGCACTTTCAATTACAACCAAGAAGCTGAAGAAGTAATGAGACTGCGTGTTTTTCCATACTCCTTGAAGGACAGAGCTAAAGCTTGGCTACATTCACTACCAGCAGGTTCTATCACAACTTGGAACACTTTAGCCACCAAATTTCTTGCAAAGTACTTTCCACCAACCAGAACTGGAAAGCTAATGAATGACATCACATCATTTGTACAACAAGACTCGGAAACTCTCTACGAAGCTTCGGAAAGGTACAAAGATTTTCTCCGGAAATGTCCTCACCATGAGATTCCAAAATGGCTTCAAGTCCAAACATTCTATAATGGACTTTCTGGAATAATGAGAATCACAATCGATACTGCTGCTGGAAGAGCTTTAATGGCAAAAGGAGAAGATCAAGCCTGGGACCTAATCGAAGAAATGGCCAACAATAATTCCTTGTGGCCAACAGAAATAAGCATGATCCAAAGAATTGCAAGAATTTATGAAAGTGGAGCCAATACAGCAGTCAATGCCAAGCTGGATCAGATATGCAAATTCATGGAGACTCTTACCATTGGATCCACAAGTTCACCATATGGAGGAGCACCAGAACCAAACCAACTTGAAGAAACGGTGAATTATGTCAACAATTTCAACAGACAGGGGAACAATCCCTATTCCAACACCTACAACCCAAGGTTGAGGAATCATCCCAATTTTTCATGGAGCAATAATTCAGGGGAAAAGAATAATCCACCACATGGATTCCAACAGCAGAACTATCCACCACCTGGATTCCAGCAACAGAACAAAGGCCAGGAGCAGGCAAATGAACCAGGAATAGCAGAAGTGTTGGCTCAGTTAAAAAAGTACGATGCTATATTTCAGAACTAATCTGGTTCCATCAAAGCACTGGAGAATCAAATCGGACAACTGGCTATGCTCAGAGTTACAGACCGCCAGGTAATCTTCCCAACAACACATAACCAAATCCAAGGAACCGAGGGAATGAGCAATGTCAAGCCATTACTTTGAAAAACGGTACTGAAATCAACAAAGATGTTGGAATCAAGGTATCCAAAGAAGAAGTTCCAAAAGAAGCAGAGCAACAGATTGAGGAAAAAGAAGCAAAGGAAAAAGAATCAGAAAGAATCACTCCACCTCCACATTTTCCTCAGCGTCTTCGGAAAAACAAACTGGACAAGCAGTTTGCTCGTTTCCTGGAGGTTTTCAAAAAGCTGCAAATCAACATTCCATTTGCAGAAGCCTTGGAACAAATGCCCAGCTATGTAAAATTCATGAAAGACATTCTTTCACGAAAATGGAGATTGGGAGATTACGAGACAGTAGCATTGACAGAAGAATACATCGCCATCATTCAGAGGAAGCTTCCCCCAAAGTTGAAAGATCCTGGCAGTTTCACCATTCCTTACATCATAGGAGAACGTAACTTTGGTAAGGCTTTATGTGATTTAGGTGCAAGTGTTAACTTGATGCCTTTTTCTATTTTCAGGAAACTGCAGATTGGAGAAACAATGCCCAGTTCAGTCTCTCTACAAATTGCTGATAGAACGCTCGTATTTCCAAGAGGCTTAGTTGAGGATGTGCTGGTCAAGGTTGAAAAATTATTTTCCCAGCAGATTTTATTGTCCTTGATATGGAGGAAGACGCAGACGTGCCAATCATCCTCGGGAGACCATTCTTGGCTACAAATCGAACCATTATTGATGTACAAAAATGAGAATTAACCATGAGGGTACAAGACCAAGAAGTAACATTCAATGTTTTCAAGGCCATGAATTTCCCAGATGATGAAAAGAATGAGGAATGTTTCAGACTTGATGTGATACACAGTACCATTCAGAACTCCAATGTAATGCAAAGTTCTACTGACAAACTTAAAACATGTCAATTTCCTGTGGAGCCTGAAGATAAAGCGTCTTTTGCACTGAAAAAGCCAATTCTTGCACTACAAGCAACAGAAGAGAAAAAGTTCCACCAGCTCAACGAATTGGAGGAATTTCACAATCAGCCTTTTGACGATGCCAAATTGTACAAAGAAAAGGCCAAGAAGAGACATGATGAGAAGTTAGTGCGCATACAACTGGAACCAGGGCAAAAGGTACTGTTAAAAAAATCAAGGGTGAAATTCTTCCCATGGAAGCCAAAATCACGGTGGTCAGGTCCATTTGTGATGACCAAGGTTTTACCAGACAGAGCCGTTGAGATACATGATCCCGACTCCAACAAAACTTTCAAGGTTAAAAACAAGCGTGTCAAGCACTACTGGGGAGAATCATTTGAGCGACAAAAAGAAAGTGTCACACTTTCAGATCTAGCCTAACGTTCGAGAAGTCACGTCTAGCTGAAGACGTTAAACTTAGCGCTCACAGGGAGGCAACCCATGCAATTTGTGTATATATTTTGATTTGGTGTGTTTTATTTTTGTGTGTTTAATTTTTACAGGTAAAGTCATTTCACGATGGAAGAAGCTCTCGCAAATCTTCGCAAACAATTTCCTTCTCTACTCAAAAATATCTTATGAAAGTCTACAAAGCTCGCTTGGAATGGATGAGGTTACTGATGATCAAAGGTATTCCTACTGACATTCGTTGGATTATTGAAGCACGGGTCCGATTGGCAGGTGAGTCTTCTGAATCTTTTATTTCACATCTGACTGGTTTAGGAAGGAGCACCTATGCTAAAAAGATAAGAGCCAAAAGAATGTATGTTTGTTATAAGTGTGCTCGTATGTTTTGTGATACTCATAGTCGTTCTTTAGGAATGGTGTCTGATAACCGCGAAGATAAGATTAATTTCATTAGGGATGGCTTGAGTAAGGAGTCTTTGGATGATATATCTAAAAATCTTGAGACGCATCCCAGTGGATATGTGTATCACGAAATTCGTGTGTTATATGCACAATTTCAAAAAGAAAGACAACAGTTAAGTCTTGGGAATCTGACTCAAAAAGACCCTGTTTGCCAATTTATAAGAAAATTGGATGGGAAGCTTGTCCCTGACGCATAGACGTCAATCAAGCTGCTACTTTTCTTGTACATATTATATCTCTTTGTCTTTTCCTGATAATTGTGATTTGTTTTGTTGTTTTCTTTTATTTTCTCCGACAGGATCCAGACCTTTTTGACTATCACGATTTATTTTACTGTTTAACTAATAATTGTCATTTGGCAGGTATTAGTGCTATTATTTTACTCACCCTTTTCAGGTGTTATAAATTCAACTCATCATTGCACTTTTGAAGACATCCAGAGTAAAACATGGAAGCCACTTCAAGAAGACGAGTTGAAAACATCTGTGTGTTTTGCGGTACTAGTGTTGGTACTAAGCCATAATACGCAGAAGCAGCACATGAATTGGGTCGAGTCTTAGCTGCAAGGAATATGCACTTAGTATATGGAAGAGGCAATATTGGACTAAAGGGGATCGTTTCAAAGGCCGTACAGGAAGGAGGCAGTCACGTTTCGGGAATCATTCCAAAACCCTTGGCAGAGGCAAATCTTATTAAACCATCAAACGGAGAGGAACTGATCGTGCCAGGTATGTGTGAACGATTGGTAGAAATGATTAACCGTGCTGATGCTTTTATTGCTTTGCCAGGTGGCTTGGGCACATTGGAGGAAATTTTTATAGTGCTATCTTGGGTGAACCTGAACATACACCAGAAAACGCTTGGACTGTACAACGTTGAAGGATTTTATGATTTTCTTTGTGTGTTTCTTGATGATGCTCGGAGAAATGGGTTCGTGTCAAAACCTTTATAAGAACTCCTCTTTACTGCCAGAACTGATGCAGATCTAATTGATCAAATCTTAGCCTATGAACCACAGTTGACCCTATCCTTTCAAAGATAAATTGGTCTGAAGACGATCGTGGTAAAAGGCGTCGGATTAATCTGGATCTTAACCTTTAATTTCCTGTAGAATTTCAGGTAACCAGATATTATCTTCTAAACTCTTCTTCTACTATTTAAGACATTGGGGATAATGTCTTATTTATGTTTGGGGGAGGGAATTAGTTGATCAGTACCTTGTTTTTATTTTTAGTCCAAAATATTTCGAAAAATACAAAAAAAATTGAAAAATTGAAAAAATTAAAAAAATATTTTGCGTTTTTGTGTTTTTTATTTTGACTAAAAAGGTGAAATTGGTAAGAGATAGCTGAGTAAGGAGTTTTAACTCTTGAGGACGTATCTCAAACCTATTTCATTGCTACAAAAAGGTGTGAATTCTGATAAAACTTTAGGACAAAAATATTACTCTCTTATCAACTGCACTTATGACTGTTGTGGGCAAAAATGAGTTGTTTAATATTTTGTTGGCTGTGTATATGGAGAATGGTAAATATAATCGGAGAATTTACTTATTCAGTAATTTAGAAAGAAACAAAACAACTAGTAACTAGAAGTAGAAATTTCACCTGATTAGTCACTAACTTCTTTATTCTCTTTTCTCTTGTCTTTTTGCTTTTGTGTGCATTAGTTTCACTACATTTTTACTTCTGTAAAATGTTTGTGGGTATCATTGCTGTAAACCCTCACGAGACTACAACTCGTCCACTAGGGACACCTAGGGGTTTAAAGGCTTGTTGCATACGCTAAATGCAACCGTGATCCCTACGAAAGTGGCTTAGTTAAATTTTATTTTAAAGATGATTATGTTATTTTATTCTATGTTTTGCTCGAGGACTAGCAAAATGTTAGGTTTGGGGTGTGATGAGTGGTAAATATATCACTATTTCCCACTCATTTGACCTAATATTTTGTATAGTTTCTTGAGTTTTGTGAATATTTTGATGTGTTTTGTGTTATTTTGTAGATAAATAAAGTTTCAGGACTTTCTGGAGGTGATTTGGGGCCAAAACAGTGAAAAAGGACGAAAAGGGCAAAATGGTCATTTCGCGCGTCGCGACGCGCAAGCCTTTGGCGTCGCAACGCCTAACGTGCGTTGGGTCCACAAGTCAGAATCTGAGAAGTTTGACTTTTCTAACGTACGTCATGCCACGTGTCACCATCACAGCCAATCTGCTAGCATGCGTCGTGCCACGTGTCATCATCATACGGTGCCGACAGTCGCCATCGCCACGTGTCACTCCACGTGTCTGTCACGTCATCATCCACATGACTAGTTGACCGAGTCAAATTTCCACGTCATCGCCATGTCATCATCAGCCAATCACAGCGTGCCACGTGTCGCAATTCTATGGTGCCGACAGTCGCCATCATCACGTGTCGCCACGTCAGCACCACGTCAGCTCAATTATTGACTCATTTATCCAAAATTCCACGTGGCAGATAAGAATCTGAAGAAACCAATCACAAGCTGACACGTGGCGCGTCGCAATGTGAAGCGCGCGTCGCGACGCTGGAAGCCTACCAGGGTCTATAAATTCAGCTCAGTTTTCTGATTTCAGATGTACCTTCCTCTCTAATTTATCTGATGTAAATAGGGAGTTTTCTATCTAGTTTCTTTTAATTTCAGTTTTGTAATTAATTTTAATTACGTTCTGTAATAATAATAATTTATTTTTTTACTTTTACAGTTTTTACTATTCAACCATGAGGAGGTAACTTCCCCCTCCTATGGTGAAAGGTAATTCTTTTACTATTTCTATTTAGATTAATCTCCCTTAAATATAATATATTCACTATTTAAAATTTGACTTAAAAAAGATACCGCCAGATTGGTCGATTGGTAATTCATTTTAATCTGGTTTAAACCTGACTAATCAAGGATACCGCCAGATTGGTCGATTGGTAATTAAATTTTCTTACCGCCTATATGGCAGGTTTATTTTGGTTCCGCCTTTATGGCTGGTTGGACTTAATTTAACTTAATCAGGTTACCGCCTATATGGCTGGTTGGTAAAATAATCACAAGTTAATATATTATATTAAGGGAGATATCTAAATAGTAAATAGTAAAAGTTGATCCTTTTACATTAGCATTTTATTTTATTGTAATTTACTTTTCAACTTTTACTTTACCGCAATTACTTTTCAGCATTTTTTACTTTATGTCTTTTACTTTCAAGTTCTTACTAGCCCTAGTTATGTGTTGTAACTAAATTAGTTATTTGGGGTTGTGATGACTTTTAATATCACCGGTTTATGAGGGGTTATTTTATAGTTTGGGTAATTTAAAAGGTTTACTTATTAAGTCTTAAGCTTAATGCGTCTTGTTAATTATCCACTAATAAGATTGATCTGGTAAATCTAAAATAAACTTGATAAAGGAATTTTAGGTTTCAGCCTTAAACTTAATAGCCCACGATCTTCCTTGAGGATAGATAACCCTTTAATAGATTTCCTTACAGGATAGACATATACCTGTTGGGCGGGGGTAGCCATAATTGGAACTTAAACTTAATGAATCCAGATAATTTGGTGACATAGACTTATGGTTCAATTGGGTTAAACTGGGTATTTGCGTTCGACCATCGACAGAGGCTTTCGCATAATTAGTGTTCCAGGTTAGTAAACCGATTTATTACACAAACATGAAACAACCACTTCATCTTTTATAAGATATTAGAAAGATTCACAACCCTAGATAGTTTTTAATATTGAATTTTCTTAAACCTACCTTCGTGCAATTTTATTTACTTGTTTTTAAATTTAAAATCTTCACCATTTCAAATCAATCAATCAACCTGTTAGATACTAGTAATCATTTGACCTCATAAAATTAATAGCTTAGGTATCAAGTCCTCGTGGGATCGATATTTTTTATACTACTTGAACGATACGTACGCTTGCGTTATACGCGTGTGTAAGCACCGGTCATCTCTACTTCCAGAATGTTTCGTAACAGTCCTTCATTTCTCCTCGAAATATTCCCCGCTCTCTGGCATCTGTCATATTGAAGAGTAAATAGATAAGCATCTTTAAAAAGAGTGGGCCAGAACAAACCTGATTGTAGAACTTTTGCTACACTTTTATTCCCGCTGAAGTGTCCGCCATATGGTGATGAATGACAGTGTTGCAAAACACTGTTAACCTCCTCATGTGGAACACATCATCTTAGTAATTGATCAGCACAACGTTTGAATAAGTACGGCTTATCCCAGACATAGTGCTTGACTTTTTTGAAGAATTTCTTCCTTTGCTGAGTTGTCTATTCCAACGGCCATTTTCCAGAAACTATGAAGTTGACATAGTCAGCATACCAAGGTACTTTCTGCTGTTTCATGGCAAATAATTGTTCATCTGGAAAAGTTTCTTCGATTGTCAATTCTTTGCCAGCTGTTTCTCTATTCTCGAGCCTTGATAAATGATCTGCCACCTGGTTCTCTGTTCATTTCATGTCTCTGATCTCCACGTCAAATTCTTGCAGAAGAAGTATCCAACGGATCAATCTGGGTTTGGCATCTTTCTTCGCGATCAGGTATTTGATTGCTGAATGATCTGTGTAGACCACCACTTTAGGACCCAGCAAATAAGAGCGAAATTTTTCAAAAGCAAACACAACTGCAAGTAGCTCATTTTCAATGGTTGTGGCAGGAGCATTACATAGTCCAAATGGCATTCTGCGGAAAGAAAATGTACCATACGGACATGTAAATGTAGTTTTCTCTTGATCTTTTGGGGCGATGGCAATCTGATTGTACCCTAAGTATCCGTCCAAAAAGTAATAGAACTTATGTCCCGCCAGTATGTCTAGCATCTTATCAATAAATGGCAGCGGAAAATGATCTTTCCTTGTTGCTTTGTTCAGCTTCCGGTAGTCCATGCATACTCTACATCCAGTCACCGTTCTTGTTGGAATCAGCTCGTTCTTTTCATTTGTGACTACAGTAATCCCTCATTTCGTTGGTACATACTACATAGGACTCACCCAACTACTGTCTGAGATGGGGTAGATGATGCCAGCTGTAGGCATTGCATTTTCGCATGTGAAACCCGATGATGAGTCTCAGTTGGAGGCACTACCTTTTTAGCTAAGGATATTGCGGGAAACGGAGGTCGGAAGGGGAAATTCAGAATAAGTACGTCATCGAGTTCATTTCACAAGTTCACTGTCTTCGTTAGTGCTGCGTTCGTTACTTCGTTCGAACGTCAGGCAGATTGCGGACGTTCGTGTAGCGTTCGAATGGGCGTTCGAATGGAGTCGGTATTTCTGGTTTTGCTGCTAGCCTCGCACCCCAGCCCAATTAGCCCCCCAAAGCCCATAAAACACATCCCAATTAATAAAACACATTTAAAACACATGGGAAATTAAATTAAATATTAAATAAAATAATTAAACCATTTACCAATTAATAAAACATAAAATATAATCATACCTAATAAAGATAAATCAAATATATTAACTTCCTAACTAAACAAATCACATACTAAATTAAAAAGATGTCATGCCTAATTAAAATCAATTATAAAAAATTAAAGATATTGTATTCCTAATCTAAGCCAAATTTGTCCCCCCTCAATCTTTGACTTTCCTTCTCAACACAAAATCAAATCCCTTCCTTGTGAGACAAGGTGAAGCCCTAGCCATTCTCTATATAAACAACCCCTAACCAAGACATGCACTCCCCTAGCTCATTGATACAAGAAAAAGCCCTCCTAGTTCACACCCATCACAAGAAATAAAGAAGCAAAGAATTTCCAACCCCCCTCTCCAATCTCCATTCACGCCAATCACAAGAATAAGTAACAAAAAATATTATTTTCATCTCCTCCACTCCATAGCCGAACACATCACCCTCCTTAACCCCTCCATAACCGAAAATAACAAGCCTTTATATCTTCCTAAAGCCACCGAAACCAGCCCTATATAGCAGCCCTCCATCACCGAAAATTAAAACCAAAAAATCGAGTTTCAGTGAACACAAACTGCACTCCTATTAGCCCTCAAACAGCCCCTAAAATCCTCAAAACAGTAACATAAAAACTGCATTCATAATCCTTAAAATAATCACACAAGACTACACTAAAAACCCACAAAAAAAACTCGGAACAGTCCGTGGAAATGTCAAAACAGGTGACCTGAACAGTGAGCAGCAAAA
This sequence comes from Zanthoxylum bungeanum, assembly GCA_019454045.1. NCBI lineage: Eukaryota > Viridiplantae > Streptophyta > Magnoliopsida > Sapindales > Rutaceae > Zanthoxylum > Zanthoxylum bungeanum. Next base: position 79,620 of record SKCR01000004.1, read on the forward strand.
CAGAGGCCGAACAGTAGCAGAACGGAGTTCGAACGACAAGCAAAACAGCAAAACAGTGAGCTAGGACGCTAAACCAGTGAACCGGAGAAGTTGAGGAGCTGTACCCTTTCCGACGTCCGTGAAACGCAAGCCTGAAAGTTGGCAAAAAGGTTAGACCTGAGGGTATTTTTCACACTCGTTTTTTTGTTTTTTTTATTTGTATTATCTATTGAGTATTGCTTGCATGATTGTCGTGTTGAAATGCATGTTGTGGCCCTTGAGTAGATGAATATGCATGAATTATGAGATGTTGTATGTTGTGGCTTTGGAATAAAATGAGAGATGTGTCAACTCTCGCGGTATATCGGATGGAAACCCGGACATAAATTTCATAGACGATTCTGAATGGATGGTAGTATGATCTGTACTCGGGATACAACTCCACGTACCGCTTGAGTAAACGGCACCCTCTTTTGTTTTGTGTTGCTTTGGTTTATTTATTTTTCGTCACTTGAATTTTGCATGTTTCTTATTTATGTATGATTCAATCGAGCGCATGGGCTTAGTAAGTGGAATGAAAGATCCCCTATGGGGAGGGTTAAAGCCCTTTACCATGATGTTTTGCCGTGACGGTTGATGTGTGTTCGGTTGAATGCAAAATACGTTCAATCGGGCATACTACGTTTGATATTATTGCTTTTAATTCTTTGTATGCATGATTCAATCGAGCGCATGGGCTTAGTAAGTGCAATGAAAGATCCCCTATGGGGAGGGGTTAAAGCCATTTACCATGATGTTTTGCCGTGCCGGTTGATGTATGTTCGATTGAATGCAAGATACGTTCAATCGGGCCTACTAAGTCTGATATTATTGTTTTTTAATTCTTTGTTTGCATGATTCAATCAAGCGCATGGGCTTAGTAAGTGCAATGTAAGATCCCCTATGGGGAGGGTTAAAGCCCTTTACCACGATGCTTTGCCGCGCCAGTTGATGTGTGTTCGGTTGAATGTAAGATACGTTTAATCGGACATACTGAGCTTGACATTGTTGTCTTTATTCTCTGTGTTGCATGCATCAGGTCCGGTTCTGTTCGAACGCGTTCTCGAACGCTACACGAACGCGAACCTTCTGTTTACCGTTCGAACGCGTTCTCGAACGCTACACGAACGCGAACCTTCTGTTTACCGTTCGAACTCGTTTTCAAACGCTACGCGAACGCGCACCCACTGAACTGAGTCCTTTTCATCAGATTTCATACATAGTTTTCCTAGTAGCTATCCCCACATGTATGAATACAATGTGTTTAATGTATTACAATTCATATACCTATGTCATGATAACATTTGAGTATTATTTCTTGTCGTATATCGGATGGAAACTCAGACATAAATTCCGTAGCCGATTCCGAATGGACGGTAGTACGGTCTGTATTTGGGATACAATTCCACGTACCACTTGAGAAAGTGCTCACATGTGTGCTTGTGTGGTTAGTATGTGTGCTTGTGTTTTCTTGAATATAATATGCCAATGAAGTTGTATGTTTGTCGCTCCTTTGATGTACTTCCAAGCATGCAATCTTAGATGTGAAATATATGTGTAAGTTTTATTTTGTACATGTGAATTTAGAAGCATGATACTCTTGGAAATAAATGTTACTTAAGTTTGATTAAATTATTACATAAATCCCTTCATTACAAGTGGCATGAGTAAGGGACCATTCCGAACCCAACGGTTTTAGGTCTTCCCTTGCGAGGGGTGAGTGCGGCCTTAAATCTCATTTTCCCGGTTCACACCGGGTGGCGACTCCATTATTCTCCGGTTTAGTCCCCCGTGGCTACTCCGTACTCCCGACCGGGCCGCGAGCCCGGGACAGCATACGTCGCCCAGTTTCTGTGTCCCACACCAGCATCCAACCATTTGATGATTTCTTTCTTCACGACCTCCTTCATGATTGGATTTAATCTCCGTTGATGCTCCACTGTTGGTTTATACTCGTCAATCATCAGAATCTTGCGCATGAAAAATTATGGACTAATGCCTCGAATGTCTGCTATAGTCCAGCCAATGGCTTTCTTGTGTTCTCGTAACACTCTCAGCAACTTTTCTTCCTGCTTCAATGTTAGCGAAGAAGAAATAATAACAGGTAATTCAGAAGAGTTTCCAAGAAATGCATACCTGAGATGACTCGGTAATAGCTTCAGCTCCAGCTGCGGTGGTTCTTCAATTGAGGGCTTGATTCGATCTTTCTTCGGAAGTTCTTGACTTTCCACTGGTGGTGTCAAGATAGTTGATACATTCCAGAATTTCAGCATCTAACTCGCTGTCAGTCATGTTAGTGATGCAAGCTTCAAGTTTTTCTGTGGGAACTGTATCAGTATCATGAATGATACTATCAACAACATCAATTCTGAAACATTCTTCCTTATTTTCTTCACTCGGGAATTTCATGGCTTCGAAACATTGAAGGTAACTTCTTGGTCCTGCACTTTCATAGTTAGTTCTCCTTTTTCCACATCAATCACAGTTCGACCTGTAGCCAAGAATGGTCTCCCAAGGATGATAGGAACATCCTTGTCTTCTTCCATGTCAAGTATAATGAAATCTGCTGGGAGAATGAGTTTGTCGACTTTGACCAGCACATCTTCAACGACACCTCTTGGAAATGCGAGCGTTCGATCAGCAAGTTGCAGAGAGACTGAGGTAGGCATTGCTTCTCCAATTTGCAGTTTCTTGTAAATAGAAAAAGGCATTAAATTAACACTTGCACCCAAATCACATAAAGCCTTACCGATATAATGTTCTCCAATGGTGCATGGTACAGTAAAACTGTCAGGATCTTTCAACTTTGGGGGAAGTTTCCTTTGAATGATGGCGCTGCATTCTTCCGTCAATGCTACTGTCTCGTAATCTCCCAATCTCAATTTTCGTGAAAGAATGTCTTTCATGAATTTGACATAGCTGGGCATTTCTTCCAAGGCTTCTGCAAATGGAATGTTGATATGCAGCTTTTTGAACACCTCCAAGAATCGAGCAAACTGTTTATCCAATTTATTTTTCTGGAGTCGTTGAGGAAAATGTGGAGGTAAAGTGATTATTTCTTGATCTTTTTCCTTTGCTTATTTTTCCTCCATCTGTGGAACTGCTTCTTTTGGAACTTCTTCAATGGTTGCCTTGATTCCAACATCTTTGTTGATTTCAATACCGCTTTTCAAAGTAATGGCTTGACATTGCTCCTTCCCTCGGTTCCTTGGATTTGGTTCTGTGTTGCTGGGAAGATTTCCTAGCGGTCTGTAACTCTGAGCATTGGCCAGTTGTCCCATTTGATTTTCCAGTGCTTTAATAGAGGCTGAATGGCTTTGATTCAATGCTACTTGATTTTGAACCATAGCTGCTAAAGCATCGTATTTTGCTTCTTGCTTCTTCAACTGGGCCAGCACTTCTGTTATTCCTGGTTCTTTTTCATGCTTCTGGCTTTTATTTGGTTGTTGGAATCCAAGTGGTGGGTAGTTCTTTTGCCCTGAATTGTTGCTCCATGCGAAATTGGGGTGATTCCTCCACCCTGGGTTATAGGTGTTAGAATATGGATTATTCCTCTGTCTGTTAAAAGTGTTGACATAGTTCGCTGTCTCTTTTTGTTGGTTGTAAGATTCTGACTCAGGTACTCCTCCAAATGGTGAACTTGTGGATCCACCATTAACTTTCATGTTAAGAGTTTCTAGATTTTTGCAAATCACATCCAGCTTGGAATTCAGTGCTGTGTTGGCTCGAACTTCATAAATTTCTACAATTATTTGGATCATGTTCCTTTTTATTGGCTATAAAGAATTTTTGTTGGTCATTTCTTCGATTAAGTCACAGGACTGATCTTCTCCTTTTGCCATCAAAGCTCCTCCAGCAGCAGCATCAATTGTGGTTCTCATTATTCCAGAAAGTCCATTGTAGAAGGTTTGGACTTGTAGCCACTTTGCGATCTCATGATGAGGACATTTCCAGAGTAAATCTTTGAAAAATTCCCGAGCTTCGCAAAGGGATTCTGAATCTTGTTGCACGAAGGATGTGATGTCATTCCTCAACTTTGCAGTTCTGGCTGGTGGAAAGTACTTTGCAAGGAATTTGGTGGCTAGAGTGTTCCAAGTTGTGATGGAACCTGCTGGTAACGAATGTAGCCAAGCTTTAGCTCTGTCTTTCAGGGAATATGGAAAAACATGCAGTCTCATTGCTTCTTCAACTGCTCGATTGTAATTGAAAGTACCGCACACTTCCAGGAAGTTGCTGATGTGGGCATTAGGATCTTCAGTTGCATTTCCCCCAAACTGTACTGACTGTTGAATCATCTAGATGCATGTTTTGATGTCACCCGTATTTGCTGGTAAGGGAGGAAGTATAATACAAGAAATGAGTCCGTCAACCACCGTAATGGTTCTGTCTTGAATGGGAATTGGTGGTGCAACGTTCGAAGGTTCAGGTTCCATGTTAATGATTGCTTCTTAGCCTTCTCACATTTCCCTTCTCAACTGTCTGATGGTTTTTTCAATCTCTGGGTCAAGCGGTCGGAGTTCAAAACTTCTGGTTCGTCTCATGTAGTGTCTGAGAACCTGAAACACAATAAAACAAAAACAATAAGTAAAAAGAAAATTAGATACAAGTAAAGGTATCTAACCTCAAAATTAATAGTGAAAGATAAATAAGTCCCCGGCAACGGCGCCAAAAACTTGGCCGGTGCGTAATCACACACGTATAACGCAAGCGCACGTATCGTTCAAGTAGTATAAAAGTATCGATCCCACGAGGACTTAAAACCTTTGTTATTAATTTATGAAGTTAAATATTTATAAGTATCTAATGGATTGGTTGTTTGATTGGGTGGTGACTTTAAAGCTTAAAACAAGTAAATAAAATTGCTTGAAAGTAGATTGAAGAAAATTCAAATTTATAAAACTATACAGGGTTGTGAATCCTTCCAATATCTTTTTAAAAGATGAAGTGGTTATTTTACGTTTGTGTAATATATTGGTTTATTAACCTGGAACACGAAATTATGTAAAAGCTTCTTCCGATGGTCAAATACAAATACCCAGTATAACCCAATTAATCATATTCCTATGTTAACCAAGTTATCTGAATTCATTAAGATTAAGTTCCAATTATGGCTACCCCTGCCTAACATGTATATTTCTATCCTGTAAGGAAATCTATTAAAGGGTTATCTATCCTCAAGGAAGATCGTAGACTATTGAGTCTAAGGTCTTAACCTAAAATCTCTTTTCCAAGTTCATTTTAAGTTTACTAGTTCAATTTTATTAATAGCCAGTTAATAAAAAGCATTAGGATTAAGGCTCAATAAATAAACCTTATATTACCCAAACCGTAATTTAACCCCTTATAAACCGGTGATATTGGAATTCATCACAACCCCAGATAACTAACTTAGTTACGACACATAACTAGGGCTGGTAAAAAACTTAAATAAAATAAAAGACATAAAGTAAATTACTGGAAATTAAATACTGAAAAGTAAATTGCTGAAAAGTAAATTGCTGAAAGTAAATTGCTGAAAAGTAAATAAAGTAAAAGTACAATAAAAGAAAATGCTGAGGTAAAATGATCCATTTTTATTACTTCTATTTTAGATATATCCCTTAATATAATTTATTAACTTTGCATGATAATTACCAACCAGCCATATAGGCGGTATCCATATTAAGTCAAATTTATAATTAATTACCAACCGACCAATCAGGCGGTATCCAGTTTAGTAAGGTTAAAACCAATTTAAATAATTACCAACCGACCAATATGGTTGTATCCTCGTTAAGTCAGGTTTTAACTAGTTTATATATTATAATTAAGGGATATTAATCTAAATATTAGTAATAAAAGTTTTACCTTTTACCCTAACAAGGGGGAGTTACCTCGTCATTACCGAAAAGTAAAAACTTAAAATTAAAGAAAGAAAAGTACTGTGCGTAAAAGTAAATTGCAGAAAGTAAAAAACTGAAAAGTAAAGAAAAGAAAGTGCGAAAGCTGAAATTAATTACTGAAAGCTGTAAATAAACAAATAAGATACAATTTTCTTAGTATTTTTAAGGAATTCCTTAGAAGAAAGTATGAATTTACAAATGAACTGGCTTGGTATTTATAGGTAAAATTTTGCCTCCATCAAATCATCCACCAAATCCATTATTAATTGCTCAATAATTGCTCCACTAATTGCTATCATGTTTGGTGGGAGTTTGACTATTTTTATTTTTTATTTATTTATTATTTATTTGCTTTGAAAATGACTTTAATAATTACACATAACACACCTACGGATTTTTCATCAATTTCGGTCATTATATCTTCAGAATTCGAAATTATTTTATTCTTCAAGGTTGTAGATCATTGAGTCTCCGTTAATCTGGAACTTGAATCAGCTCAATCCGATATCGGAGTAAAACGTTATGCCCAAAATACGACAGATGCGCAAAAAAATAGAATTTCCAAAACTGCACTTTGTCAAAAACGCCCTTTCAAGTTTCCAATCTCCAAAATTAATATGTCAAGTCCAATATTTGCCCTTATTTGACCCACATTTCATCCTAAATGATTTCATTGAGTCCCAATATTATTTTATCAGCAATAAAACTAAAACACATCAAAACGTTCATCAAACCCGAGAAATTAAAAAAATATAAGTAAAAGGGGCGGTAAATATTAATATATTTTCCGCTCATCACCAAGACCCATTTGTTTTGATTATTCTACAAGTCTATGCATGTACTATATTTTAAGCATAAAAACTCATAAAACATGCAAAGAATATAAACCTAAACATGTTAACTATCATAAGAACTCTAATTAAAATAAAGAAAGAAAAAGACTTACTTGAACCGAAGACTCCTCCAGTCCTCCCTCCAATCTACAATATTTTCTCGAACTCAGCAACTCTTCCACGTTCCAAAGAGCCACCCAAGTGTGTGGCCTCCAAAGGTGCACACACCAAAGCCAAAACTCAACGGCAAGACTACGCCTTGAGTGCACGGGTATTTTACCTTGGTGCTAGCCTAGGCAAATACCTCAAAACTTTTAACTCGGGGTTCCTCTAGTCAATTAGACTTAAGGATCCTCAAAATCAGTGGCTTACTCTTAAACTTTAGAGTTGCTCACTAATATAAACCCAAGATATGAAAGGTTTGGTGCAAAAAATTTGTAAAGAATTCATTGGGTTTATATAGTTGCTTCAAAGACAACAAAATTAATTAAGAACCCGATGTGGGATAAATGCTAATTTAATCTTAGCCATTGGATCTTAATTTAGTGGTTTAATGAGATTATAAAACCCTAATAAGAGTTTGGGCCGAATTGGAATTCAAAACAAATAACAAATAAAAAAAAATTACTATTCACATTACTATTCATATTACTATTCACATTTTTTGTTATTTATTTATTTATTTATTCCAATTCCCAAAGTGCCCCTATCGTCAATCACCAATCCCTAAGCCACTATGGAACCTCATAAATGATCTGTTCAATAATTAAACACATTGAACCATTTATGAAAAATTCCTACAGTAATCATATATGCTGTTAAATTTGTATTGTGTACTGTTAACCATTGATTTCGACTTTGTTGTGTGTGACCTTTTGGGTTCCCCTCAAGTTGGACATGAAATGAATTGTGATAATTTAATCGAACATAAATTATCCTCCGATCAGATAGTCGTTCGATTTCAATGACCAAGGTTGACATCTAGCAATATACCAAGGCCCCCAAATGAGAAGGAAAGATATATATACCCATTCTGTATGCGATTTACATATGATACGGTCTCTCGCCTCATTGTATCCCCACCGTTTGACCTAGGGTATGGAAAATGTCTACCCATATAGTCAAAGGTATGATGTTGATAGTATCATGAATCGTGCTAACCCAAGAATCTCACATGATTCTTCCGCTACGGCCACAGTCTAAAGCACTGATCACACATATCAACCTGTGAACTGTAATACTACTCTTATAAGAAAATATTATCCAAGAGAGTGGCGATTCTATGCTGTATCTTTACAAACTTCATGTGTTTCAACAAATGACCCAATCATACCCTTATGACCGGATCTTTTGAACCGGGGAAGGAGAATGTCAAAGTTATTTTATCCACACATAAGATTGTAAAGACCTCAAGTCTAAGGACTAGTCATACAATCGATACATGAAAGTTCTCACAGACACATGGGATAAACACTCCATGTGAAAACTCTCGACGGTCAATTCGATGGACACGAGAAACTCATGCATCCATATGATACACCAAGAGGACGGATCTCCGCTAGTAGCCTGTGAGATCGGCTACCCCACTTAAGGGCGGATCATATCATCATGCTAGTCTCTCCGCTTTGTGAACGCCCAGATTATTCACAAAACTATGACTAGGAACGTTTAAGAGTAATGATTCTCATAAGGCGTGGAAGCCATCATCTTATTACTCCAAGGGCTTTATTACAGTGTTTGATGATTCATATAAGTTATGTAAGACACGTATAATAAAGATTGTCATTTTATTAATTAATGAAAATATTACAAATATATGTACATATAGCCCATCCACAAGTTGGGTATAGGGCATATCCCTAACAACAACTTGTAAAGAGCTAAGAATCTTGTGACATAGAGAGAAAATAGGTCAGTACCCGACCACTTGGGATAATTGTAACGGGCTTATTGTAAGATTCGAGGTGTTTATTTTCGTATTCTTATTCTACCACTACTTATAGCTCAGGTCGGTCTTGACCCCGAGCAAGTAATAAAATACACCATCTTTCTCATATGGACGTAGGTTGGAGCCACTCTCTGCCAAACCACGTAAACTCTATTTTTTCTTGTCTGCTTGTTAAATTTACTTTTGGTTCCCTACTAACCAAATAAATTCGCTAAATTTGCCAGGAGGGTTCATTCCCTTGCGACCAAGTGACTTAGTGGCTCGAGGTCAGAATTTCTCTCCTGAGGCCTTACTGTTTTAGTAATAGTCCGAGAAGTGGAGCTTTCCCTCATGACCTATGTTTTATTTTACAGGTATTTGCATATCATTCCCTTCTGGGATTGCAGCATTTCAGGAGCATGCATCAGCCTGATGTGGCATAAGATGAGCTTCTTTAAATAGATAAACCAGTGGATGGACTGACCAGAGTTAGCTCGGGTCAACCTCTTCGGCCAGAGAAGGCCTAGTAAACGAGATGGCCAAGTTATGAATCAGAAGCATATATACTAGATTAGGGTTATGAACCCGACGTGGATTTTCACAAGAAGGAATACTAAAGCTTGCAGTTGTGGTACCCGTTATGAGATGGTGCAGACTTGAGATTCTGGACTTGATCAAGATTGAGTATCAACATGAGAAGGAACCGCCATCTTTATGAAGTTCACGATATCAACTCATCAACTCGTTGATATCGAAAACTATGAGACATATTTTGATGATGGTTTTTCACCCTAAGAAAGATTCAAATACTGAGGAGGGTAGAATGAGGTTTGTACATGGACAAGAGAGGATGATAAAAGTCCAATGACCCAGAGAGGCTGAATTCAGACAGAGGGGTCCGACCCAACTATACATCGAAGTTTTCCCAAGGGCAGAGTAAGTTGAGGATGAAGTCATTTATTGATTTGACCCGACCTAGAGAAGAAGTGTTGGATTTAGGCACGTTTGAGTATTTGTAGAATCCGACCTGAGAGGGTCCGTGTTTAGCAACCCGACCTGGTAGAAGAATAAGCTAGAGGAAGTTTCCACAAGCATCATCTATCTCGGTATGAAGACCCGATGAGCGAATATGGGATCACGGGTCAATATACGCTTAAGTCATGTGACGTAAGCCCTAAAGTGAGAAAATACCCTTCTAGAATGCTAATTATGACTATGAGAAAGCAGTGGTTCACCGTGAAAAGCGTCTACCAAACGCATAGGGCGGTGCAATGGCAGAGCAAAGCCGCCATAGGCCACTAGAGGCTGCCATAGGACAGTATATTGACAGGGAAAAAGGCTAATTTGATTGGCCAAATTATGGATAGCTGAAGAGAGTTGTTACTGTAATGATGATAGTGACATGAGATAACGTCATGGGCGGTGGAATAATGGATTTGGAAGCATATATAAAGGGGTTGAAGTCTCATATTCAAGTGTGAGAAAATTTCGCATCCCACAAGTTGCAAAGGTTAAGAGCCATGAATCTAGTGATAGGGAGAGAAAGCAGGTATGTACCCGACCATTTGAGAGAATTGTATCGGGCTTGTTGTAAGACCCGAAGTGCTTATTTTTGTATTCTTATTTATCCCCCACTTGTAGCTTGGGTCGGTCTTGACCCCGAGCAGTAATAAAATACACCATCTTCCTGTGGACGTAGGTTAGAGCCACTATCCGTCGAATCACGTAAACTCCATGTTTTCTTCTCTGCTTGCCAAATTTATTGGAAATGGAGTTCAGCTTATTACAAAGATTGTTTGATTACAAAGATTGTAGAGAACAAAACTCCAACTAACAATAAAGCTGATAAGTTAGCAAACAATACAAGTTTAAAAAAGCTTTAAATTCTTTGTTCATCAACTAGAACCTAGAACTAGAAGAAACTGAAGTACGCTTATGCCTGCTTGAACTTGAAGGCACAGAACTCTGAGATCATGATGATGGTGTAAAAAATCACCCTAAGGCAGGTTGAACACTACACCTGCATTAATTTTCCTTCTCTTGGCTTCTAGCTTCAGTTGTTTTGTATTTGAAGCAGTGTTGATCAAAGCTCGCTTACCCTTCCTATTCTTTTAAACTTGGAAGAAAACTGAACATATGCTGCAGCGCCAGCATCTTCTTTAGTCGATGGAAGAAGTCGTAAGCTAAGGCCCAATTTTCTTGAAACAGATTCTCTACTTTGGAGACTCAAAAATAAATAGCGAGTTAGCACAGCATTAAAAACTATATGAACGGATTGTCTATGCTCAGTAACCTACACTAAGTTGGCCCGAGAGCCTTGTTTAAGGTATAGTCATCTGAATGTGCGGCATCAGAAGTTTTCTGCATGCCCACTAGTCTTGGCTCAGCTTCTTTCTTCTTCTGCGATCTGCTTCCTGGTGGTAAGGACAATAAAACGGATCTCAAGCTTACCCCTTTCAATGTGACAGAATAGAATTGAGAGTTACGTGTCATCTTAAAAACATAAGCTAATCATAAGCACCCCCTAAATGACTTGGCCAGTGTTTTGGCACCAGTGTTATTAAAGAAACAAGACGCACCGAGGCACAAAAGGTCCTGGAACCTAGGCGCGCGTTTGAGGAATGTGAGGCGCATATTTGTATATATAATTTTTCAATTAGAAAGAGGAACATGTATATTCTTCTAATCATTTTGTTTTGAGTATTTTTTAATTTGACCAAATTATGACAAAATATTTATAAATTATTGCACTCAATTAAATTTATATACATCACTATTTTCATAACTAAGTTGCTATAATAACTAAGATATTAATATTTACTTATATTGTTTTATGTACAATTTTGTTACTGACTAGTATAATCTTTTGGTTAAAATTATGTCCCCAATAATTATAAACGTATGATCTATTATAATTATTATGGCAAATATTTGTATTTTACAAAATATAAATTTTCTTATAATTTTTAACGATCCCAGAAAATTATCTAAGAGCTATGTCAAAAGTAAATAAATTAAGTTAATTATGAGATTTATTGTTATTCTTCTTCTCCTTTTTAACTCTCTGCTGAAAAAAAAACCAAAAAAGTAAAAAAAAAAAAAATTGAGATTTAATCAACGAAATCGGGTCAAAAATCAAGATTTTTGGCATCAGATGCCTAAGGCGCGCCTCACTCATTGGCATTAGGCACGCCTCATCGACTAGGCGCGCGCCTCATTGACTAGACGCGCGCCTGATACACGTTGCCTCGCCTGGACACCCTCTAAGCGCAATGGTTGGCGCCTCTACCTAGGCGCGCCTTTGATAACATTGTTTGGCACTGACATGTCTGACACATAAATCTACACAAGACGTCAAATTGGAATCTCCAAAACTCAGAAGACACAGAAACCTATAATTACATTCAATCGTTCATCTGCAGGGAGTAAAAGAGTCTCTGCATCCAAAATAAAAAAAATAAAAAGTAGTGTAACCACACAATACCTAATTCATCAGAAGCAAGTCTACCATGCATTTACATACCTGATTTGGGGTTCATTCTGGAGGATAGTGAAAATTATTTGTTGTAGCAGCTGAAAGCGATGACTGCAAAAACACAAACAATATATGTTTATTACTAGCACATGTCGTATATTGGAAATGGAGTTCCAATGGTTTAACCCAATGTACCATGAGCTTTGGAAGCTCGTATAGACCTGTGGGTATTGGTTGGACTGAATACCGAATGACTCACAAGTGATTCCTAATAGTCAGAAGTACACACCACCGTCAATAGGAATCTCCTCGAGTCGAGTAGCATATGTAATCATTTGACTATAGGATATCATTAATTTTGTGAGAGATCCTCCACACTTTGATGCCATGTATGTCAGAAATCTTTCATGATCTGGCCTATAGATGTTCGTTGGGTGTGGACCGATGCACTCAATAATCAAGTATGAATCAAGATAGGATCTGCCTGCCCGTATTTGTACCATAAGGGGTTTAGGTATCCATGTGAGTAAAGTCACGATTCTGAAGACTTTGGCCAAAGCCGATCAACTAGGGTGGATCGCTTCAATTGTAAAGAATCGTGGACATGTGTCGATATGAGATGTGCACCTTTGGATACTTGACGATATATTCTATGTTTTCTAAGCACAAATCGAATAGCTTACGATAGAAGGATTGATAAACATATGTGATGACCTAGACTTGTATAGTTCAGAAAGGTCGTTCGTGTTCTTCGTGAATTCGGAGGTGGCCGAATTATATACATATTAGATAGGCTTATATGACGAACATGTCTGAACTTAGAGAGTCTCGATATGAAGTGTACTCATTGAGCACTTGGGTAGCCGATTAATTTTGAGAAAAAAATATTATTCGATAGTATTATTATCAACTAAGATAATCAAATATTTTTGGATAACATTGATTATTTACTTTGACCTAATTGAATAAATTGGATTAATTCAATAACTACACAAGAGCTTAATTATAAATTCATAATTATCTCTACAATTTGAGGATATTATGGTAATTATAAATATGTAATTATAGGTGGTTTTGGCTTGATTTAATTGGATTAAATCAAAGTTGTAAAAATTGAACTAATCCATTTGCTAATCTTTGTCTTGATTTAATTGGATTAAATAAAAGTGATAGACAAAGGTGATTAGTCACACCTAATGATTCATATTTGGAAAAATTGGATTAAGTCCACCTAAAGGTTGATTAGAACTTTTATTAATTAAAACCTACCTAAGTTTTGCTATAAATAGAAAGCTTCAGGAATGTTTTAACTAAGCTTAAGCTAAGCATAAGCAAAATGAGCTTAAGAATGCTAAGCTAAATACAAGTAATTCTTGGAGAAATTTGCCTAAGTTAGAGAATTGTTTAGAGATGCTTTGTAAGATCTCTACAACATTTCATCTATGAGAAATCAAGATTGGATCTTGGAGTGAAGCTTTCTTGCATTGGAATCAAGATTGGATCTTGGAATGAAAACCTTGGAAGTTCTCCAATAATTTCAACAAAGAGAAAGAGATTGGATCTTTGTATCAAGCTTACTAGGTAATGTTTGATCTTCTCCTAAGCTATGTTCTTCATTAGTGAGTTTTCATTAGTGAAACATATAGTGATGAATTATGTATTGGATGCATGATTACATAGCTTAAAGTTGAAATTAGGCTAATAGATTGTGTTAGGATGCTTTAGAAGTATAAACACAATATGCTTGTAATTAGGTCAAGGATGTTCATGTTGGACATATAACAATTAATAAGAGTTTGGAACTCTAGATTAAAGCTTAGAGTTATGGCTACCATTCTAGAATCACTTGACCACCTTTGAGTAAACTAGAATTGTTCATGAGATATTTCATAGTGGGATTCTAAATTGGTTTGTGTTTAGATTCAAACAAATGCATATATGTATTTAGAATACATGTATGTTAGTTGTATAACATGTGTTGTGGTTGGTTTTGATATTAAAATTAGTTTTAAGGTGTTTTAATGTTTTAAATATTTTAAAATACACTTATCACTGATATCCTTTGGTTAGACCCACTTCCGCTGCGCGTGACACCGATCCGACCCTAAAGGTTCCACAACTGCCCTAACATGATTCACATAAGAATCAAATGGTTTTTTAGTTTATGAGATCCTATCATTCTTAAACGTTCTTAATCATAAAATTATCAATAATGAGGATATTGATCAATTGGATAGACTAATATGATGTTAGTGCCGCCCAATAGTGGGTTAGCTGGTTTCATAAGCTGCTAGCGTGATTCAAATGCTTGTGACAATTAACAAGTACATCGAACTGACCTTTAAGAGATTTCATATGGAGATGTCTTATCCCATGTTTCTATGGAATTCTCTTACTAACTATGCAAGAGTTAGTCCTTTGACTTAAGGTCTTCACTAGTCTAGTATAGGAGTTATGTAATTTTGACACCAATTTGAGTCATCGTTTAGGGATTTCCAATAGATGAGTGATTGTGTTACACAATGAACATATAAAGAATGTGGAAGATATAATAGAGGATTGCTAAAACTAAAGATAAACTTAAGTTTTGTGGGTAATGTATCCAAATGCATAGTTAAGATATGTAATGATGTAAAATCGTGGCCACGGTGGGAGAATTCCAAGTATGGAATTATTAGTAGGGGTGTATAAATTTTCGGGTCAACCCGCGACTCGGCCCGACCCGATCCTACCCGCGCAGGTTTTAAAAAAATAAATATTTTTTCGGATTAACCCGACCCGACCCAATATTTACGGGTTGGGCCACAGGTTTGATATTAAATTCTGACTCGACCCGATATTATAAGATCTAGAATTTTTATTATTTTTCTAAAAAATTTATTATTTTTTAAAGTTTTTACTATTATTTCATTTGTTTATTACTTTTATTATCTTGAAACTTAATGACATGATCCAAGCCACGAATGGAGCATCAAAGGACATGGCCTCAACATAATGTACCCATTACAAGTCATACCAGATTAACTCACCAGTAATTTAGAAGTCAAGTATATTTTTGATGGATAAAGCCGTTTCAAGCCGGACACCAAGTATTCGAGTTACGCAAGACTTAATGGGCTTGAGACACAAAATTTGAGCTTTGTTATAAGTGGCCCACGAAATTTAGGAGCTTTTGGTGTGAAGAGGACAACTTGAGACATTTGGGAAAAATTTTCCACCTTTGTTGAATTTTGTGATATTTTTATTTTTCATTTATTGACTTTTGGAAAAGTTATTGATGACTTTAGCCACCTTGTTTGACATTTTTGTTATGTTGTCTAAGCTATTAAATGATTATTAAGGGCATACTCTTTAAATAGCTATTAGTTAGCAAGTTAGAGTGTTTTGGTATTTTTTTCATCTATTAGGGTTTCTTTTATTGTACTATATATTGTAACATTTCTTTTTTAATGAAAGAATCATCCATTTTCAAAAATTTGCTTCACTTTGAAAGCTTGGCTATGTCCAAAATTTTTTAAGGGAGGGATTCCCCTTATTTCATGCAATGGACTTATCTAAGGCGTGACAACCTTAGTGGTGTTTTCATGCTAGCAGAACACTATAAGGAATCATCTTAAGGGTTCTCAAATACAAGTTCTTTGTGGGTCTTCTATGTGGCCTTCGAATGATTTTGTTCCTACAAAATCAAATTTGTGATCCTATCTGTTGTGAGGGGTTTGCTTGGCCTAATCCGCCAATTGAGTTCCGCGTCATTTGGTATCATAGCTTAGGGTTCCAACATCTGATTTTTCTATCTTTACTTTGCATTTTTTATTTTGTCTTTATTGTGTTTGTTGGTCATCAAGATAATTGTTCATCTTGATCATTGGTTTTTGTTTGTTTTTGTGTTTCTTAAGTATTTTTGCATTTTTGATCTGTCGGTGACCGGCATACCGGTCCCATATCGGTCTCAAAATATCATTGAAAAAGCTACTGGAACCGGGCTAGTATCATATCGGTCTGTATATCGGTCTCCATACCGATCTATCTGGAGATAACTTAGCTATTGGAACCGATCTAGTTTCATATCGGTCTATATACCGTCGAACCTGTGAGTAAAATATAGCTACTGGAACCAACAAACAACCATACCGGTCACATACCGGACTCTAAACTGGTCAACACTTAGAATTATTTTGGAGCTCAAGTGATCTGAAGAGCAAAAAAAAAAAGAGTAAAAAATTTCAAAAATTTGATTGAATTTGGTTGGTTCTATTTTATCATTTGGGTGTCTGTGAAGGGTAATTCAACAAAATTTCTATTGAGGCACCAAATTTCTATCCGAATTTACATACGTCCGCAATTGTTTGCATACTTGTTTGTTTGTTGTTCTAATTTTTTTATTTCTTTATTCCAAGTATTCTAGCTCTAGAATTTCTTTAAATTGAGTCTACGTATTTATTAATTCTTACTGGCATTGCTCCATTTTCCCTATATTGGTTTCTTGTCGTTTATGCTAGCTTGAAGATTACACATTGTTATGAACTTCTTTGGTAAGTCATATTCACATTATATTAAGTGCAAACACAAGTGGAGTTGAGTGATACGTATTTGAGTGTAAACACGTGAACGTGTGAGATTGTGAGGCTTTTTCATTGTTTACATATTTGTCATTACTATTCTGTTTGTTTGGTCTTCATCTTTCGCATGAGATATCGGATCAACACTAGAGCGTGTAGTATGATCATCAACAGAAAAGATCCTAGCAATTTAGCTAGTACTACACTAGTTGAAAAGTTGGGGTTACCATTGATACTTCTTGATAGTCCTTATATGTGGATGAGTGAATTTGGCGAGGTTGAGGTTATTTATAGAGTTGTGGTAAGTTTTCATGTTGGGGAAAAATATGTTGATGAGGTGGTTTGTGACGTAGTTCCGATGAGTATTACACATATATCATTAGGCAAGCCTTAGTATAAGTTTAACAAAGTGATTTATGATATGGACATGAATATATTTAAAGTCAAGTGTGGTGAAAACGTCATTACTCTTGTTCCTTTAACACCACAGTAGGCATATAATGATGTGTTGTATTTTCAGAGAAGTACGAGTAGTGAGAGACATGGTAATGTCGATAAAATACATTCTGTGGAGCCATCAGAGAACAATATGGGTAATGAGATGGTTGTAGAATTTGTTGTAAATGAGAGTGTACGACAACAAGCTGGAGTAGTAACTGAGAGTTTTAATAAGAGTGAGATCATTAGCAAGGCTATTGTCAGTGAGAAAGAGAAAGAGAGTGTAAACACAACCTTAGAGAAAACACGTGAGGGGAGTGTGATCGAACCTAGTAAGGAAATTAAGGCTAAGGCCGTGAGTGTTTTAAATGGGAGTGTGAGTGAAATTAAAGGGGAAACAAAATGGATAGTTAAAAAGAGCTTCTATGTGAGTGAGAGTGAATTGAGGAAGACTTACAAGTCTTACCATATTATTTTGTTATTAGTTTATAAGGATTACCATGTATATGATGCTAACACTGATCTTTTGCTTCTAGTTTCTATTTCTTCTCTTTTACAGGAATTCAATTATGTGTTGATAGAGGACATTCCTAGTGGGCTTCCACCCATTAGATGTATTAAGCATCAGGTAGTGCTTAAGAATGATGGAACTTGATATAAGAGTGATGACTAGAAAACTTTAAATATTATCACGGTAACATATCGTCATCTCATATCTATGCCTATTGATTTATTAGATCTATGGAAGATTGCTTTTAAGACCAAATATAGATTATTTGAGAGGTTAATATTGTTGTTTGGTCTGGAAAACGTCCCTAGTGTTTCCATGAGATTAAAGAACCATGTGTTGTGTGCATCTATAAGGAAGTTTATAGTGATTTATTTTGATGATGTCTTAATATACAATAAGTTATTAGATGAGTATGTTCTGCATTTAAGGCATGTTCTTGATATTTTAAGAAAGAAACAATCGTATGCCGATTTTAAAATGAATTTGAATCTTTGGAGGAATGTTTTCCAATAACAGAGTTTGCCTACGATGGATGCATTCATTCTTCTAGTTCTTACTCGCCTTATGAGATTGACTATGATTTTAATTCTTTAACTCCTATGAATTTATTATCTTTGATTGTTATTAAGCTTGGGAGTTTGAATGATAAAAGAAAGTCGGAGTTGGTGAGAATAATGGGTTTTCAGCGCATTGTATTTGAACCCGGAGATTGGGTATTGCTACATTTGTGCAAGAAAAGGTTCCCAACACAGTGGAGATCTGAGTTACAACCGAGAGGAGATGGTCTATTTCAAGTCTTGGAGCAGACCACAGAAAATGCTTACAAACTAGATCTTCCTGGTGAGTATGGTGCGTCAACAATGTTTAATATTTCTGATTTGTCTTACTTTGATGCAAGTGTAGATTCGAGGTCAAATCCTTTCAAGAGGGAGGGAATGACATGATCCAAAGTACGCATGGAGTATCAAAGGACATGGCCTCAACATAATGGAGCCATTGCAAGTCATACTAGATTAACGCTCCGGCAATTCGGAAGTCAAGTATATTTTTGACGGATAAAGCTGATTCAAGCCCGACACCAAGTATTAGAGTTATGCAAGGCTTAATAGGCTTTAGACACAATATTTAGGCTTTGTTACAAGTGCCCCATGAACTTTAGGAGCTTTTGGTGGAAGGGGACAACTTGAGACATTTGGGAAAAGTTTTCCACATTTGCTGAATTTTGTGATATTTGTGTTTTTTCCTTTATTGACTTTTGGCAAAGTTATTGATGACTTTATCCACCTTGTTAGATATTTTTTTATGTTGTCTAAGTTATTAAATGACTATTATGGGCATACCATTTAAATAGGCATTAGTTAGCAAGTTAGGGTGTTTTGGTATTTTTATATTTATTAGGGTTTCTTTTATTGTACTATATATTCTAACATTTTTTTCTTAATGAACAATCTCCATTTTCAAAAATTGCTTCACTTTGAAAGCTTGGCTATGTCCAAAATTGCTTAAGGGAGGGATTCCTCTTATTTCATGCAATCGACTTATCTAAGGCGTGGCAACTTTAGTGGCGTCTACGTGCTAGCAGAACACTACAATGAATCATCTTAAGGGTTATCAAAGACATGTTCTTTGTGGGTCTTCTTTGTGGCCTTGAAAGGGTTTTGTTCCTATAAAATCAAATTCGCGGTTCTTGAGGTTCTTTCCGTTGCGATGGGTTTGCTTAGCCTAATCCTCCAAGTGAGTTCCGCGTCACTTTATATATATGATAATTTTTGGGACATAAAATAACTAGTATTTATACTCAAAATAGTTAATACATTTAATTTTTTTTTACCGACCTGGCCCGATTGGGCTTCACATCTCAAATTTCGGGTTCGGATTTTCCAACCCGCGTGACCTGACCCGATCGAGTCTCACAAAATTCAAAAAAACTCGACCCGTGAACACCTATAGTTCTTGGATTATATATCATTATGAGTATGATCAACATTATGCCATTGATTGATAAAGTATATATGTTCTCTACTCTATATCACTGGTAGGATATTGATTTGGTGAATGACCGTACCATACAGAAGTTGTTTACGGTTAGATTCATTCCATCTTATTTGGGGGTTGTGATACACTATTAATTATTGGAATATGACAACCACATGATGGTGTTCATTGGAGGATAGATTAAAGGTTTAATCTATCATATCTAATTCCATATCTAACTTTTTATGAATATGTGTATCCATTTAATATTGTGTAAGGTTGATAAGTGCATGTTTAGATGTTCGGGAATAATTACAGATTTATTAGTACGAGAAATAGAGAGAAAAAAAGAGTGAAAAATCAATTCCTAATTCATATGAAATGATTTGGACAAAATGGCTCGCAGTTTGGATTAAATGGCTAGTCGATTTGCCAAATCATTTTTAGGTTAAATGATTAAACATATTTCAAAGCAAACCGATTTTACAAATTAGTTTACCATTTTGTCAAAAACAGCTAGTTGTCTGTGTAAATCGCTTAGGTTAAAAAGGAAAATCATTTACGGGATTAGAGTTTAAACCGGTAAGTCAATTTTATCAAAACGACGAGCTATTTTAACGCATATGTGATTTTTAAATAGAGAAAGGAAAATTATTTTGATCATAGAGTTTCCCAAAATTATTTGAAATAATATTTGATATTATAATGTTAATATTGCTTCCCAGAATAAGCCTTGGTTTATTATGGAAGGCTTGGGGATTAATTTAGGGCAACCTTAACACTATATAAACTTGTCATGTGTTGTAATTTGTACTCTCCCTATGCATACGAATTTACCCTAATTCTCTGATAATTCTTATAGTAGTTAGGGGTGAGCAAAATCAGTTTTGGTTTTCGGTTCCGCGTGAAACCGGAACCTACCCGGAAAAAATCGGTTCCTAACTAAGTGGAACCATAACCTACCCAATTAAATAGGGTACCTTATTAATCAGTTTCAATTCGGTTTCGTGTGGAACCGAAACCTACCCAATTAAATAAGGTACCCTATTAATTGGTTCCAATTCGGTTCTAGTCCGGTTTTAATTTAACCTATTTATTGATTATTATCAAACTTTGAAAATATAATTATTTCTCACACTTGAATATTACATAATATTTTTGGCAATTGTCCATACAGAAGTAAAACAATAAATAAAAATGCATATTACATAATTTGTCGAAACCAAACCCGAAAAGTCGGTATGGTTCCAATGGTTCCGAGTGGAACCGGAACCGGTGCTCAGCCTTAATAGTAGTTAGTGTGTTCTCAGTTCATTACTTGTATAATTGATACTAAGATACTGAGGCTTTATTCTATTACTTTTGTAATAAAAAAAAATAAAAGTTTAGGAACCTAAATTCCTACTATTTTGTTCTTTAGATTAACAAGAATAAAGTAAAGATGACAAAAAAGCCCGGACCCGGACCCTAGAATATAAGTTCCGGCTCGGGCCCGGGCCCGAGTCAGACTCAACACAATAAGCCTGGGTCCGGCTCGATCCGAGCTAAGAAAAATATTATATATATATATATATAATAAATTATCAAAGCTCCGGCCCCGCTCGACCCATTCCACGCTTAGAATAAATTCTTGTATAAGATTGAATATTGTATTTGTGTGGATATTCTTAAAGATTGCATAGCCTTATGGCTTTTGATTTGGAGAAGAATACGGAGTTTCTAACAAATGTTCCCATGTTATTTAAATATTTTGTTTTGTGCTTTACATTCACATGATTATGTTTAACATGAAAAAGATCTCGACTTAGAACTAACTATCTAGTTTCCGCTCCCTAACATCAATGCTGGTCAAATCAAAATCAATAACTACAAACGTGTTTTTAATTTACATTAGGTGGACTAAATTCAAATATCTTTTTCAGCTAGGACTAAATGCAAATGGGGATTTGGTTTTTATTATTTTAACAAATTCCTCTATAAATTATTATTTAATAACTAATAATCATTATTTTTTTTAAAATAAAAACTTAATATAAAATTAAGTTCACACCAAAATCCA